>PVIU01002311.1:0-82982 GCA_004026605.1 Ondatra zibethicus
ACTCAGAGCAGGTGGGTCCAGAGCAGGTGGGTCCAGAGCAGGTGGGTCCAGAGCAGGTGGGCTCAGAGCAGGTGGGTTCAGAGCAGGTGGGTCCAGGCCCTGGGCTGAGGCAATTAGTGGAGTCTGTGTTGGAATTCTGGTTGTGTGCATCAGTTGTGAGACTTCTGAAAAGCACTCTGTGCCTTGTCACAAACTGTGTGACAAACTGCGTGAGCTTCAACTAATGATAGCTTAGAACCCACGAGCCTCTGTTTCAACATCCGAAAAATGGGGTTAACATCTCACTTGTCTCTTTGGAGCTTTGGCAGAGGTGTCACCAGAGTGATAAGTGCTTGCTTGGTACTTGGTAGGTGTCTAAGTGACTATTCTATTGCTGTGAAGAGACACCATGACCAAGGGAACTTAGAGAGGAAAGAGATTTTTGGGCTTGCCGTTTCAGAGGGGTAGAGTCCATAGCAATCATGGTGGTAAGCATGACAGTAGGCCAGCAGGCATGACACTGGAGCAGCAACTGAGAGCTTTGTTAAGACAACAGCCAACTAGAATGGTGTGGGCTTTTGAAACATCAAAGTGGCACACCTCCTCCAGCATAGCCACACTTTCTGATCCTTCCCCTAATAGTTCTATCAACTGGGGACCAAGTATTCAAATATAAGAGCCTGTGGGGGCCATGCTCGCTCCAGCCACTACAGTAGATGTTTGATTCTGTTAGCAAAGTGCATTATCCTTCCTGCTCTGGGGTCTTTGTCAGTCCCCGCACCATTCTGAAGCACTTTCTTTTTTTAAAAAAAAATATTTATTTATTTATTATGTATACAATATTCTGTCTGTGTGTATGCCTGCAGGCCAGAAGAGGGCACCAGACCCCATTACAGATGGTTGTGAGCCACCACGTGGTTGCTGGGAATTGAACTCAGGACCTTTGGAAGAGCAGACAATGCTCTTAACCTCTGAGCCATCTCTCCAGCCCCCTCTGAAGCACTTTCTGCTGTCATTCCTGGTGCTGATCTCCTGAACTCTAGTCCAGGGGCCAGAAGGTGAAGATGCTAAGTCCCAGGTTACAAACTGAAGGAAGAGGGCATGGTCCTTCCAGACATGACTTCTCTTGGTTTTGCTTCTTGAGGGAGAAGCTCAAGCGTCCTGGGGCTTTGGACTCTCCATTTAGCTGAGGAAAGGACAGCTTGAACACCTCATCTTCCCGTCTGCACCCCCCAAGTGCTAAGATCACCAATGCAGTGCACCCCCTGTGGAGATTTACAACTTCTTTTTGTTGTCGAATATTGATTTTTATTACATGTAGTGTGTGTGCGTGTGTGTGTGCATGCGTGTGTATGTGTGTGTGGACATGTGCATGAAGGTGCCTGTGGAGGCCAGAAAAGGGTGTCATAGAACCCTCTGGAGTTGGAGTTACAGATGGCTGTGAGCTGTCGGGAACAGAAGTCTGATCCTCTGGAAGAGCAGCAAGTGCTCTTAACCACTAAGTCATCTCTTCAGGCCCCATTTACAACTTTTCAAAATTGTGTGTATCTACCTTAGTCCCTCCTAGAAAAGGGCAGCATCTTGGGAGTGTGAGCAGATCCAGGTCTAGCTGCTCACTACAGAACAGGAGAGTTACGTCATGAGACAAGATGCTGAGGGACTGAAAGGTGTTTTTATTTAAGTAGCTAGCTCAAGGAGAAGACAGGACTCATGTCCAAATTTCATCTTGTTGTGAGACTGGCTTATATAGGTGATTGGTGAGTGCCTTACCTCAGTGGGGGATGGGGTCGTTACCTTCTCATGGTAGACTGGCCAGTCCTCATCCATAGTCATACATGGGTACTTTTCAGTCCTGCTGATATTAAGGCTATTTGCGCCTCTGATCGAATTGCCAGCATGCAGTTCCCAACATATTCCACAATAGATGATGGGCCCAGAGATTCTCTCTCTGGTCAAAGTTAAGAACGTGAAAAAAAAAAAAAAAACAACCTTCCTCTAATGACTATGGGAGACAAGGTTAAGTGAGGTAATGGGAGTCTGTCCAAGTTCCAGTGTGGTGTTCAGCTTTGGGGGTGGCAGAGAGCATAGGACGGGATGGGGGCTGTGGCGGGTGTGGGGCAGCATTCCCTGGAGAGGAAGGCAGTCAGGAGAGCTGAGGATGGGGCCTTGTACAGTGGTGTGTTGCCTGGGAAACAGTTTGTAAATCAGATGCACAGAGCTCTCCTGACTTGAGCCATGGGCTTCTGTAGGGGGGCCCACCTTCCCTAACGCCATTGTCAGGGCTTCTTTTCTGAGCCCTGAGGCTGGGCAGAGAGAAATGGTCAGTAGTTGAAGCCCCAGACACAGAATCCAAGCGCCCTGATGCACCCTGGTTATGGTCACCAGCAGGCAGCCCAGGTTTTGGGCTGGACTGTCATGATTCTGAAAATCTATAAGAAAAAAGGAACTCGGGAGGTAGAGATAGGGGGATCGGGAATTCAAGGCCATCCTTAGGCCACCCCATTGAGTTTGAGGCCAGTCTGGGCTACATGAGAACTCGATTCAAAAAGCAAAACCAAAACCAAACCAATAAACAAACACATAAATAAATAAAATGGACACCTGTTTCCTGGGAGATGTCATGGGGTTTCAAGGAGCAAGGAGAGTCAAGAAGAGTGATAACAGGGGTAAAGAAATGTCAGTGCAGTGTGATCGACATGGCAATGGGGGACTCCTAGATTGGGGTGGACAGACCCCAATGAAATAAGAGCAAGGTTAGGGGGAGGTGGGCATAGGTTGGAAGGACACACCCTTGGTAACAATGAGAGATTCTAAATCAGAACTGGGTTGGAAGGCAGACTGCCCTATATAGAATTCAGGTAAGGTGAACCTACATTTACCGAGCACACGCTAAATGCTTTGGTCTGGAGCAAAGAAACAGGATTTTCGAGGCTTCTATGTCACGGGTAAAGGATCTTCCTACAGACAGTAAGCCAGCAAGCTTTGCTGACCTGCACTGATGGAATCCTTTAATGATTTGGAAGGACAGGTGTGATCTGGGTGATCGGTAGCCCAATGTGGCAGAACACAGGGCGAGTAGAGGAAGGGGAAGGCTGGAGAGCTGGCACTGCATCTCTGTTGAATGTCTTGCATTCTAGACTTGAAGGTTTGGGATTCATTTTCCAGGTAGTAGACACAAAAGATGCTTTGATGAGAACAGCTGGGTTATGTGGCTATTAATATAGAAAATGAACTCTGGGGTGACTAGAGAAGGCAAGAGGTTGACGGGAGAATGACTAAAGTGGATGCTGAGCTGAGCCCTCAGGAGGATGAAGATGAAGGCTTGATAGTGTCGGGA
The DNA here is from genome assembly GCA_004026605.1 of Ondatra zibethicus. Classification (NCBI taxonomy): domain Eukaryota; kingdom Metazoa; phylum Chordata; class Mammalia; order Rodentia; family Cricetidae; genus Ondatra; species Ondatra zibethicus. The sequence goes on from PVIU01002311.1 coordinate 3,317, forward strand.
GTCAGGGAGCACATCTCCAGAGGCCGTGGGGAGGAGTGACAGTTGACTGTAGGAGGGAGAGGCATTGAAGTTCCCAGTCTTCTGACCTGGCAGGTGCCTCTGATAATTAGGCAGAAGTCCACAGGAGCAGGGACCAGGTGAGGGGGACTTGAGGGCTTTCCCCTGCGCTACAGGCTCTGGGACTTGGCCAGCAGAACTGTGTTCTAGGGTGGCTCTGGGATCTCTGCAAGGGGCCCATTCTCCTCCTTGTCCTGGCTTTAGCAAATCAAAGTCCGAGTCCCCAGTTTTCAGGCCTGCCAACTTTCTCCTTCATTCTCTCTCCTCAGGACTCACAAAAATCCTCAATCCCCAGCCATGGGCGAAAGATGCCATCAGACAAAAAGGTGAAGGCGCCACCACTGCCCTTGTCACAGACGTGGAAACGAGACCGGGAGCAATCTCTGGAGGCAGCCTTTGTACCTGTAGTGGTGGATCCTCGGGGGCAGAACCCGGATAATAGCAGGTTCAATTTCTACATCTCCCAGTATTCCAACTCTCTGAACCCCTTCTACACCTTGCAGAAGCCCACCTGTGGCTACCTGTACCGCAGGGAGACCGACCACACCCGCAAACGTTTTGACATTCCTCCAGCAAATCTGATCTTGTGGCACACCCAGGTCCATGGCATCTGAAGTCCCCACCCTGCACCTTCATCCCTGTGCTCCTGGGTCCCAGAGGGAAGGCCATTCATCTCTGGAGGAGCAGGGCTTACCTGGGCTAGCCAGGTAACGCACGGCAGAGGAGGCTTCTCAACAATAAACCGTTGTCCTTCCTTTTCCTGGCCTCTAAATGGATAGGGTTGCTAATGGTGAGTGTATTGGGGGGCAGGAGCTGAAGGATTGGCAGGTTTTACTCTCAGTCTTCTCCCCGCCCCAGGAGTATCCTTCTCCCAGGCCCAAGTGTCAGTCAATGTTCCCCAGCATTCCCATGGGTCACACTTGGCTATGCCTCCAAAAACTGCCTGTATATGTCCTGCTTTCTCATGCGGTCATCTTACCCCGTTTACTCAGGGTCATGCAATGCTTGACAAGGACGCTGCAAACTAAGCCACATTGCTAATTGTTTCTGGATTGTTTTTCAAGACAGGGTTTCTCTGTGTAGCCCTGGCTGTCCTGGAACTCACTCTGTAGACCAGGCTGGTCTCAGGCTCACAGAGATGCGCCTGCCTCTGTCTCCTAAATGCTGGTATTAAAGGAGTGCCCACCACTGTGCTAGGCTCCTTGTTTCTGGCTTTTTGAGCCAAGAGCTTTGCTGTATAGAGCAGGCTGGCCTTGACCTCACTACGTAGTTTAGGCTGACCTTGACCTTGAACTCACAGTCTTCCTGCCTCTGTCCTGAGTGCTGGAAATACAGAAATGTACCTCCATCCTGGGCTTCTGACTGCGGCTTTTGCTGGGGGTTGAAGCCCCCATTCCTATTTCTCATATGGTTCAGAACAGCTAAGTCTAAGACTTGCAAGTTTTGTTTTTTGGTTTTTTTTGTTTTTGTTTTTTTTTTTTTTGAGATAGAGTTTCTCTGTGTAACCTTGGCTGTCCTGGAACTCATCCTGTAAACCAAGCTGGCCTTGAACTCAGAGATCCACCTGCCTCTGCCTCCCAAGTGCCGGGATTAATGAGGTGTGCCACTACCACCCAGCTAAGACTTGCAAGTCTTAAGGGTCTATGGTCATGGAGAGGTGGGGGAAGGGAGAGGCTACTAAGCCTGTAGTGGAAGACCCTATCTCAAAAAAAAAGAAAGTGAAAAAACCAAAAAGCAAAAAGATGATAAAACCAAACCAACCAAACACATACAGACACACGTGTACTCTCTCTCTCACACACACACATACACACACACTCACACACACGTGTGTACTCACGCACAGAACCAGACACACACATGCATGTGTACTCACGCACAGAACCAGACACACACACCCACAGAGCATCTGCGCAGCTCATTTCCTTTGCGCCGACTTTTGGCCAATCTTATTATGACTCTCACGCCGCACATCCCAGAATTGACTCCTAGGCCTCTGTGGCGGATTAAGTTGTAGTTTGTACCTGTGCTAGGTCAGCAGCCTTTTCCTCACTGAGGAAATGGAGGTTCCAACACTCTCTACTCTAATAAACCACCGTTTTTCCAGCTCCCCCGAACTTTCTGTCTGTCATATTTGTTTGAGGTGGGGTCCCATCTTGTAGCCCCGGCTTCCTGGATCTTGCTGTGGCCCATACTGGACTGGAACTTGCCTTCCTCCTGCCTCAGCTTCTCCTGAGTGCTGGGATTGCAGGCACACACCACTATGCTCATTTGTCTGCTGCCTGCCTCAATCTCTTGGGACTTGTTTTTTAAAAAATCATTTATTGCAGTTTTCATGAGGTTTGTAGATGCAGCAGAGATAAATGTTGTGTTCAGTCTTTGTATAATTAGAGGTCTTAATCATTTATTTATTCAATAAATTAGTATTCCCACAACAGTGAGAACGGGGTTTTCTTTGAGAGGCGGGGATATAGCTAGAATCATCTATGCCCTCCCAAACTACCTCAGTGGAAGTTTAATTCCAGGAGCCAGAGCCTCTGTGTCCCCTGGAGCATTTTGGCAGCGTAGCACCCAGGGGCGCTCTTTAAAGAAGCTGCCGGTGGTCCTAGCAGGATAGGGTGAGTGATTGGCAGAATTAACAGTTTGCTCAGGATTCTGCTGTGTCACTTGGGTCAGAGTGAGTTCATCCAGTACCCTGGAGGAACCTTCTGTCTCCTCCATCCCAACTTCTGTCTTCCTTCTTATACCCACACCTGTTGACCCATTCAGCTCTAAAAGTATGCATACCAGCATGGTGTCCTTATAGAGGATCTGTCCTGATTCTCTCCATGCCTTTCTGCAATTACACATGTGCCTCACACTTCCCTGTTTCTGTAATCGTGCATGCCTGCATTCTTTGCACCAACACCCTTTCTGCAGCCACACTTGCATTCGTTCACACTTCAACGCTTTCTATAATCACACATCTGCACACTTGTTGCAATGTGTTTGATTGATTGACAATATATTTGAGCTCAATATCCTCTCAAATGTTAATCTGGATCCTGGTCCAGTGGTGCAGGCCTGTAATCCCATCTACGCATGAGGCAGATGCTGGAGAACCAAGTTGAAGACCAACCTGGGCATTTTAGTTAGACCTTGTCTCAAAATAAAAAGTAAAAAGATCCTGGGGAGGCCGCTCAGTGGTTGAGAGCTTGCCTAGCATGTGTGAGATCCTAGGATTAATTCCAATTAAATCAAAATGGACAGGTCTAGAGAGATGGCTCGGGGCTTGAGACTACTGACTGCCCTTTCAGAGGACCCCATTGGGTTCCCAGCACCCACACACTAACAACAGTCTGTAACTTCAGTTCCAGAGACTGCAACACCCTCTCTGGCCTCTGTAGATGCAGCACACAAACAGTACACAGACATGCATGCAAGCAAAACACTGGTACATGTAAAAACAAAAACATAAATAAAAACCAAACCAAACAAACAGAAAGCCTACTGAGGTTTTCCTTGAACGAAAGGACTGAGCCCAGGGCAATGGGCACAGCTGTGGTGTGATGATGTCCTCAGCAGCAGCAGAGGGACACACAGCAATCTGCTGAGTGGAGGGAGGAAACTGCCACAGGAGCTCAAAGGCAGAGGCTGAACCCAGCAGAAAGTCCACCCCTCCACACTGTGACCCAGGAGCAGCAGGGGTACCCAGTCCGTCTCTCCTGCCCCCCAAGTCTCCTCCAGTGCATCTCAGTGGGCGAGCTGTGAGTCAGAGGACAGAGAGAGCCAATCTTGAGGGTTTAGTCTTTGGGGATCAGTGCCTGAGGCTCAGGGATGCATGGAAATGATGAAAGAGAGAACCAGCGTGGGACTGCACAGCATAGGAGGTGCTAGGTGGTGAAGGCGGAATGAATGCGAATGTCTGTCTTCTGGAAACTTCCAGGTTATTAAGGGCAACCTGACCAAACAACTGGAGGTTTCTCTCCTACCTGCCAGTTTCCGAATAACCACTCTGAGGCTTAATATTAATTACAAACTGTTTGGCCTATTAGCTCAGGCTTATTATTAACTAGCTCTTACAACTTAAATTAACCCATTTCTATTATTCTTTATTTTACCACAAGGCTTGTGACTTGTTACCTCACATCTTGCTTCCCTGGAGACTTCGGTATCTCCTCCGACTCCACCTTTCTTCTTCCTATGTATCTGTTTGGATTTCCTGTCTAGCTCTCTTCTGCCTGGCTATTGGTCAAAACAGCTTATTAGCCAATGGTAATAAAACATACTCACAGCATACAGAGGGACATCCCACATCATTTCCCCTTTTCTGTATAATTAAAAAAGGAAGGTTTTAGCTTTAACATAGTAAAATAACAAAACAGTTACCAGGCAAGAATTACAATTACAATATTTAGTCTATTTGTATTTGGCAAAGTTAAAGAAAATACTCTATTATCTATCCTATCTTTGTGAGTCTAAAGTTTCATATCTAATTTATCTTTTATCATAACTAAGGAAAACTATAGTTATAACTATCTAGTCTTCAACTCCATCGAAGACCCCAGAAAGATATATTACTTAAATAAACAGGAAGTACATTGCAAGCAACTTCCAAAACTCTGGAAATGCCTGGATAGTCACCCAAAGTTCTTCTATAACATTGGGGCACTCATCTTCAGCCTACAGGCCTAGAGTGTCTGGCAGACTTCTCAGTGACTCAGGGAATTTGAAACTGTCCCACCTATGCTGGCAGTTTGTCAGTCATTTTCTTCTGTTCCTGCAGAATGTCTGGCAGACTTTTCCATGAAGCAGGAACCCTGAAGGCTGTCTCATCTTGTTTTTGGCAAGTTTAGCAGTCACTTTCCTGTGGGTCCTGCATTTCTGGTTTATATTGCATATAGTCAAGCAGTCCAGGCAAGAACAGTTTCTTGCCCAAATGGCTAGCCTTGTCACATTGAAAGCAAACTCCATAAGGAACTTCTTTGATGCTCATTAACCTCTTGAAGTAATTGGTGCTTCCAGGTGCAGATGGGTCTCACTGCCAAGAAAAGTCTAAGTTCTTAAAACTTTTTTTTTTTGAGACAGTGTTTCTCTGTAGCTTTTGAGCCTATCCTGGAGCTAGCTCTTGTAGACCAGGCTGGCCTCAAACTCACAGACTTAAAACATTTTAAATGTCATATTCTGTAGGTCTTTGAAGTGAAAATTACTTAACCATCTGAAATATATATCTGTATATCTAGAAAAACTAACATGACTATAAGTTTGACTACTATAGATGCTATTAATTTGTACTTCTTAACTGTACATTACATTTTAAAATGAGCTGCATAAACATAATACCTTAAGCAAGAATAGAATTATACATAGAGTATAACAAAATTGACCTTAAATTTGTATCAATAAATCAAAATCCATACAAACGTAAAGTATTTTGAGATTAATAATTGTCTTTTTATCCTATATTCCCCTAGATATAACAAACATCTATAACCTACTAAATAACCAAAGAACCATCCATAGCCCCCCAACTCTTGGGAATGTAGACATTGTGTTATTAAAACTGTTTCCTGCTGTCTGTGGGATGAAGTATCTTTAGGGTCCCAAGAAAATTTGAGATAGTAACAAAGTCCTGACTGGGGTATCTTGTGTGGTTGGTCCATCACAGCCAGCAGCCTTGAAGCTGTTGTGGATGTTGGATCACCTGGGCCATCATTCCCAGTGGAGACCTTTCATGGGATGTGGTTAGATCCAACCATATTAACCTGGAAGGAATTCACAGGTTCTCATCTTCTGTGGAAACAAAAGCAGAACCTCTTTTCCAAAGCAACATATCCTTAAACTTAAAATTTGAAGTCAAGATACCTTTAAATTATGTTTAACTTTGTAGCTCCCACAATCAAATGTTTCTCAGCAGTTAGCTCATTAACAGTCAAAAAATTTAAAGAAGACATAACAATATACATAATCCAGACTCTCTGTGTTTTCCATCTTTACGTGGCTTATGGTTTTATATTACTTTTACTGTCTCTTTAAAGACTTTATTTTTAAAAAATATTTCTTTCTATAACTGCCTATACTCTTTTTCCTTTTTCTCCCAAGCCTACATACATTTTTTAAAAACTCACTGTGACCTGTTTAGAGGTTTCTTTTTGTCTGAATCTATCTTTATTGTGTATCTGTAATCCTTTTTGTTTCACTGCTTTAAATTGCTAAGTGGGCATGGCTAGGACCAGAGTGCCTACTTTGACTGTTTGTTCTGCCCAACTTAGCTTATCAACATGGCAGAAGTAGCAATGAACGTCCTGCTCACACCACAACCCCCTGTCATCAGGTAGCATGCAGCCGGCCCACTAACCTTTTTTTTTTTTTTTTGTCTGTATGAGCAAAAGCTAAATCCACCACACAGTGTGCATCTGATTCACCTCTCTGTACCGAGGCCGGTGTGAGAATGCGGAAACCCACCATGCCGCTCAGTTCATGACAGCTGGTGGATGGCTCCATCTTGCAGGCAGCTGTTGGGAGTCATCTCTGTGCTGCTGCTGGCATGAGACTGTGAGACTAGGAACCCAGTACAGCTCAGTTTCTATGCATTGTGCATTCAGACCTCTTTTTTTTTTAAGTTTTCTCAGGCTCTATGTAAATTTGAGAGCCTCATGTTGGTATACCATTTATAACTGGAGTTTCTCTTTAGCCCACCAGTTCCCAAATAACCACTCTGAGGCTTAATATTAATTACAAACTGTTTGGCCTATTAGCTCAGGTTTATTATTAACTAGCTCTTACAACTTAACCCATTTTGATTTTTCTATATTTTACCATGAGGCTTGTGGCTTGTTACCTCACATCTTACTTCTCTGGCGACTGCTGGTATCTCCTCTGACTTTACTTTTCTCCCTGTATCTCTGTTTGGATTTCCTGCCTGGCTCTATTCTGCCTGGCTATTGACCAAATCAGCTTCTTTATTAACCAATGATAATAAAACATACTCACAGCATAAAGACATCCCACATCAGACAGCTACTTGTAGTCCCAGAAGGAATTGAGTGTGTGTCTTTGTTATATGATATACCACAGGTTCTAGAATATCCCTGGTGATTTCCTCCCGGTGGCCTGTCTATGTACAGTCTTCCCCCGGAGTGTTGATAAGACCTGGAACTTGCTTCCGCAGACTCCACAGAATGTGGCAGAGGTGATGGGCTGTCTCTGAGTTGAGAGGCTATGTTGTGTAAGACTCCCAGTTAGCTGACTGGAGGAGATTCCCTTTTCTGGCATGATGGAATAAGAGGCATACCGTGGAAGACACTGGAACAGGAGCTGTGGGCAGCTTATAGAAACCACCTTAAATCCATCCTGTTGGGAGAACAGACATAAATCAGACCTAACTGGTTCTTCTCCAAAAGATGACTATCCTTTGGGCGATGTGAATAACACCCATTCATTACAAATCACTGTCAAGAGCAGATGGTTTCTATACATCTTCAAATATTTTATTACATTTTTACTTGTGTATGTGGGTAGTATGTGTGTAGTGTGTTGTGTATGTGTGTATGGTGTATGTGGTGTGTGTGTGTGGTGTGTGTGTGTATGTGTGTGATAGTGTGAGTATGTGCCACCAATAAATACACAGAATGGCTGAGACACAGCTGGTCTTCACATTGTTTGTGCCTCTCACTTACCTGTGACTATAAGGAAGTGTCCCAAATACCTGGTTAGCACAGGAAGTAGTGCCAGGGCATAAAACCTCAAGGCCCACCCTGGTGACTCTCTTCTTCCAGTAAGCCTTAATCTCCTCACGGACACACAGTCTTCCCAAACACATCACCAGTTGGGGACACAGCCTGTGGGGGACAGTTCACGTTCTAACCACAGTGTAACATGCAGGATGGTTGGGGACAGTTCTCCCTCAGGAACTGAGTAGTCCTTCTGGGACTATAAAAGCCAGACCCAGAGAGGAAGCATCCAGCTCAGGCCCAGCTTCCCGGCTTGACTCCTCCGTGCCCTACAACCAAAGCATTGTCTTCCGCAGTAGGGACCTGACACTGAGTGCTGGGAATGCCACCCACAGCACTGGCAGGCAGGCCTTTATGTATGTGGGGCCCAGAGATCTCTCGCCAACTCCTAGGGAGATAGCCTAACCTTGGCACTGAGATTTTCACCCATCAACTGTATTGCCCCTGGGCGGTGACATTTTTCACCCATGTTGAGTGCCACTGTTCAAACTCTTCAGTTGCTGGTTTCATAGATGCTGTTACAAATTGTTAAGAAACTCAAGGGTTTTCCTTTATAAACTATTTTCAGAGGGTGGGCAGGGTCTGTCCTGACACCCTGTTACAGGAATCTGGGTGACACCTGAGCGGCTTTGTCACTGAAAGCCCTATCAGTGGGTGATGGTGCTTGCAAAAGCTTCATCCTTTGAGCCCCTGGAGGGAGGCAGGTGTGCGGGTCTTCTCTCCTTCAGTAATTGCTTGCGGATCATGTGCCCGCTGGGGAGGGGCCTTTGATTTCCTCTTGGGAGTTTCATGGTCCTCTGTCCTCTCCAGGAGGGAATGCTTCAACCCAGAGGAAATGTCCATGAAGGTTTGCGTGCGCATGGGTAGGGGTTCCTTCCAGCTCCTGCAGACATGTCTTAGAGGCCCCTAAACTCTGAATCCACACAGCATTCTCATGTGATTGACGTCTGAGTATACTGTACACCTGGACAGCTGCACACAGCAGCGCTGTCTGGGCCAATGTGGCCTCTGTCTGGAGAGAAACCAGGTCTGTCTTACGCATGTCAGTCCTGTGTCTGAAGGCAAGAGCCAGAGCATTGAGAATGCAGTCGCATGAGAAGGGCACGGAGGTCATGGGATCAGAGTAGCTGCTGGCCAGCCACCCACCGGATCCCGTTAAGGGATTAAGGAACTGCAAACTGGGTAGAAATCCTCTCTCCTGCAGCTCAAGGCTGTAACCTTGGCACCACGGGTCTCTAAGCTTATTCTATTTCTGTTCCTCGCCGTTCCAGCTGGTGTAAGGATTTGGTTTTAATACCAGTCCTCTGGCATCCCCTAGTCTGGATGTGAGTTACGCCTGCTCACCTCCCTTTTCAGTTGCCTACACCGTCTGACTCACCTGGTTGCCTTTGCTTAGGCTGGTAAGAAGGGAGGGCAGGCGTCAGAAAGCCGAGCCACCCTTGTGCAGGGGGAATTAGGGCAAAGGACCCACCTGTCCATCTAGGGCAGTGTCTTGTGGGCCTGGACCATGGGCAACGTCGTGGAGGGCAAGTCAGTGGAGGAGCTGAGCAGCACCGAGTGCCATCAGTGGTACAAAAAGTTCATGACGGAGTGCCCCTCTGGCCAGCTCACCCTCTACGAATTCCGCCAGTTCTTTGGCCTCAAGAACCTGAGCCCCTCAGCCAGCCAGTATGTGGAACAGATGTTCGAGACCTTTGACTTCAACAAGGTGGGTAGAGGATGGGGGGCGTGGTTCTTGGGGGAGGCCTCCAGAAGTGGGAACAGCTGGGGGTGAGGGGGAGCAAACAGGAGAAAAGAAGCATCCATCCTAACAGTTACTTCAGGTTTTCACCGTTTGTGAGGCTGAGTCTTATGGTGGAGCCAAGGCCAGCCTTCATCCCACGGTGAATCTCCTGCCTCGGCTTCCAGGTTGCTAAAATTACAAGTGTACGTTGCTATGCGCAGCATTAGCTACCAGGGAGCTTGAGCCAGTTGGTTTTCCCAGCATCTTGTTTGTTTGGAAGGTGGATCTCGACATTAGAGGTTTGATTCAGCAGATGTTAAGCGTCTCCACTTTAGGCCTTGCGGGTGCAGCAATAACAAGACCCACTTCAGAGTGGAAAGCAGAGGTCCGAGGATGAGTGCACGGCTGTTCTCTGTCCTCTTGCTATTTACCTCAGTGGCTTCCAAGACAGGTGTGAGCTCATCCGAGCTGCCACTGACCTCCCCAAGGTGCTGGTTCTGGGTGAGTGCCATGCTTATGCAGAGACCTCCAGAAGCTCCTTGGATGTGAGGGGTGAAGCCAGAAGGGGATGGAGGGGGGGGAGCGGAGAGGAGAGGAGGGGAGGGGAGAGGGGAAGAGGAGAGAGGAAAGGAGAGGAGCTGAGAGGAGAGGAGAGAGCAGGACACTAAGCTGCAGAGAGGCTAAACTGGGCTGGGCTAGGCTGAGCAGGCACACCATACCTCAGTCTCCATGATATTCTGAGTATTAGGACTGGGTACAGACTGGGACCCAAATCTCTAACTCCCAACTCCCAGTGACCTTGGTTCACCTTTCCCCATGGCAGTCTGAAGGTGCAGGTGGAGAATAAGTTGCGTGTTTCCCTGGTAACTCCCCAGATGCACTGAGTGAGACTCCTGAAGATGCCAGAGGGACAGGGAAGGACAGCTTTGAGCCATGATTGAACCTAGGTCCAGCTCATCTGCCTGTATCTGTTTCCAGGATGGGCATAGTTGGTTAAGTTTTCTGTTGGAGCCAGGTGTGATGATGCACATTGTTAGTCTCAGCACTCGGAAGGCAAAGGCGTGCTGGTCTCTGTGATACCACAGGACTACATAGTGGGACCCTGTCTGGGATGTGGGGGAAGGCAAAGAAAGAGAGAGAGAGACAGAGATAGATTTGTTGAAGCTTATCCGTCAAGCTGCCAGCTCTGTACACCAGTCAGGTATAATGATGGAGGACCCCAAACCCACAGACCTGCTTCCCCACCTGGTACTCTGTTGGTTATCATGGCCTCTCACTGGGACGGGGGTCTCTCAGCGATGTGGGGTCACATGCCCACTGTGGTCAGGGCTTCTAGGGAACACCAAGATCCTCCTGCGGTTATTTAAAACTCACTAATAGGTGAGTTAAGAGGCTGAATTGGATTATGAGCTAAAGGACCAGCTCAAGGGCAGAGTCCCGGTGACCGAGGGCTCTTCTGATGGGGGAGGGTGAACCACAGAGCCTGAGATAGGGTGCTGAGGGGAAGGAGTCAGCAGGGTGGACACCCTGAAGTGCTCCAGGGGAAGCAGTGGTCCCTCCTGGCCAGGTTGGGAGGGGCCCAGGACCTGATCTTTAAACACACTGCGACATCCTCTCTCCACCTGCTAAGGAAGCCCTTTGGGTCAAGACACATCTGTAGGAAGAGTCACACACCACCCAACACCCTACATTCACCTAACCCTTGTCACTTGTGTGCCATCTCTTTAGTTTCCGTCACATGTTATCTGGAACTCAATCTTTCCCCTCAAAGTTGGGAGCTGGGCTCAGTGCTGCATATTGAATCCCAGCACATGGGAAGTAGAGGCAAGAAAATGTCCAAGATCATTCTCAGCTGCACAGTTAGTTACCAGCCTGCCTGGGATGCATGAGACCCCATTCCCCCCTAAACCCCAAATATTCTCAGCTACACATTTACCAGTCTGCCTGGGATTCATGAGACCTCATCCCTGTCCCCCAAATCCCAAATATTCTCAGCTACACAATTAGTTACCAGTCTGCCTGGGAAGCATGAGACCCCCATCCCCACCCCCCCAAACCCCAAATATTCTCAGTTACACAGTTACCTGTCTGCCTGGGAAGCATGAGACTCCATCCCCACCCCCCAAACCCCAAATATTCTCAGCTACACAGTTACTAGCCTGCCTGGGATGCATGAGACCCCATTCCTGCTCCCCAAAACCCAAATATTCTCAGCTACACAGTTAGTTACCAGTCTGCCTGGGAAGCATGAGACACCATCCCTGCCCCCCAAGCCCCCAAAACAACAGAAAAGTCAGTCAATTTCTTGTCTCTACCCAACCTGGCTCCTCATGACCATTCACACCGTCCCCTGGGGCTTTATGCTGCTGCAAACCTTGTCCTCTAGAGCAGTGGTTCCCACCTCCCTAACGCTGTGACCTTTAACACAGCTCCTCCTGCTGTGGTGACCCCAACCATAAAATTTTCATTGCTACTTCATAGCTGTAATTTTGTTGCTGTTATGAATCAGAATGTAAATATTTTTGGAGACAGGTTTTTCTGAGGCATGGAGACACACAGGTTGAGAGCCACTGGTCTAGAGCCTCTTGGCTCCCTCCTCCAAGCCTCGCCAACACACTCCCTGGTTTCCTGGTTTAAATTTTATTAAGAAAATTTGGCCTGCCATTTCTGCCTTTCCTAGCCATGGCTTTCCAATCAGAGCAGCTTTCATTTTTAGATTTTATTTTTGGACTGGAGAGTTGGCTTAGCAGTAATGAGTTCTTGCCAAGGACTTGGGTTCGATTCCCAACACCCAAATGGTGCTAACGACCTCCTATTCCAGGAGATCCAACCTGCTCTTTTGGCCTCCTTGGGCAAGGTATACATGCAGGCAATTACCCACATGTACGAAAAACTATTTTTTTCTTTTATTGATATTTATTGAGCTCTACATTTTTCTCTGCTCCCCTCCCTGCTTCTCCCCTCTCCCCTTCAATCCTCCCCCAAGGTCTCCATGCTCCCAATTTACTCAGGAGATCTTGTCTTTTTCTACTTTCTACTTCCCATGTAGATTAGATCTATGTAAGTCTCTCTTAGTGTCCTCATTGTTGTCTAAGTTCTCTGAGATTGTGGTTTGTAGGCCAGCTTTCTTTGCTTTATGTTTAAAAACCACCTATGAGTAAGCACATGTGATAATTGTCTTTCTGTGTCTGGGTTACCTCACTCAAAATAATGTTTTCTAGCTCCATCCATTTTCCTGCAAAATTCAAGATGTTATTTTTTTCTGCTGTGTAGTACTCCATTGTGTAAATGTACCACATTTTTTTTTATCCATTCTTCGATCGAGGGGCATTTAGGTTGTTTCCAGGTTCTGGCTATGACAAACAATGCTGCTATGGACATAGTTGAGTGCATGTCCTTGTGGCATGATTGAGCATCCTTTGGATATATACCCAAAAGTGGTATTACTGGGTCTTGAGGAAGGTTGTTTCCTAATTTTCTGAGAAATCGCCACACTGACATCCATAGGGGTTGTACCAGCTTGCATTCCCACCAGCAATGCAGAAGTGTTCCCTTTTCCCCACATCCTCTCCAGCATAAGTTGTCATCAGTGTTTTTGATCTTGGCCATTCTTACAGGTGTAAGATGGAATCTCAGAGTTGTTTTGATTTGCATATCTCTGATGACTAAGGATGTTGAACATTTCCTTAAGTGTCTTTCAGCCATTTTAGATTCCTCTGTTGAGAGTTCTCTGTTTAGGTCTGTACTCCATTTTTTTTTATTGGATTATGTGATCTTTTGGTGTTCAATTTCTTGAGTTCTTTGTATATTTTGGAGATCAGACCTCTGTCTGATGTGGGGTTAGTGAAGATCTTTTCCCATTCTGTAGACTGTCATTTTGTCTTGTTGACCGTACCCTTTGCTTTACAGAAGCTTTTCAGTTTCAGGAGGTCCCATTTATTAATTGTTTCTCTCAGTGTCTGTGCTGCTGGGGTTCTATTTAGGAAGTGGTTCCCTGTGCCAATGCGTTCAAGTATACTTCCGACTTTCTCTTCTATAAGGTTCAGTGTGGCTGGCTTTATGTTGAGGTCTTTGATCCATTTGGATTTGAGTTTTGTGCATGGTAATAGATATGGGTCTATTTTCATTTGTTAAATATGCTTTATTTTTTCCATTTGATATTTTTTGCTTCTTTATCAAAGATCAGGTGTTCGAAGATGTGTGAATAGATATCCAGGTCTTCTATTCGGTTCCATTTGTCCTCCTGTCTGTTCTTATGCCAATACCAGGCTGTTTTCAGTACTGTAGCTCTGTAGTAGAGTTGGAAGTCAGGAATTGTGATGCCTCCAGAAGTTCTTTTATTGTACAGGATTGTTTTGGCTATCCTGGGTTTTTTGCTTTTCCAAATGAAGTTGAGTACCGTTCTTTCAAGGTCTTTGAAGAATTTTGCTGGGATTTTGATGGGCATTGCGTTGAATCTGTAGATTGCTTTCGGTAAGATTGCCATTTTTACTATATTAATTCTGCCTACCCAAGAACATGGAAGGTCTTTCCACTTTCTGGTGTCTTCTTCAATTTCCTTCTTCAAAAATTTAAAGTTCTTGTCATACAAGTCTTGGACTTGTTTGGTTAGAGTTACTCCGAGATACTTTATGCTATTTGTGGCTATCGTGACGGGTGTTGATTCTCTGATTTCTTCCTCAGCCCTTTTATCATCTGTGTACAGGAGGGCTACTGACTTTTTTGAGTTAATCTTGTATCCTGCTACATTGCTGAAAGTGTTTATGAGTTGTAGAAATTTCTTGGTAGAATTTTTGGGATCACTTATGTAAACTATCATATCATCAGCAAACTGTGAGAGTTTGACTTCTTCTTTTCCAATTTGTATCCCCTTGATCTCCCTTTGGTGTCTTATTGCTCTAGCTAGGACCTCAAGAACTATATTGAATAAATATAGAGAGAGTGGACAACTTTGTCTTGTTCCTGATTTCAGTGGAATCGCTGGGAGTTTCCATTTAGTTTGATGTTGGCTGTTGCCTTGCTGTATATTACCTTAATTATGTTTAGGTATGTTCCTTGTATCCCTGCTTTTTCCAAGGCCTTTATCATGAAGGGATGTTGTATTTTGTCAAATGCTTTTTTGGCATCTAATGAGATGATCATGTGGATTTTTTCAGCTTGTTTATATAGTGGATTACATTGACAGATTTTCATATGTTGAACCATCCCTGCATCTGTGGGATGAAGCTGACTTGGTCATGGTGGATGATGGTTCTGATGTGTTCTTGGATTCTATTTGCCAGTATTAATTTAGTATTTTTACATCAATGTTCATGAGTGAGATTGGTCTGTAATTCTCTTTCTTAGTATTGTCTTTCTGTGGTTTGGGTATCAGGGTAATTGTAGCCTCATAAAAAGAGTTTGGCAATGTTCCCTCTGTTTCCTTTTTGTGGAATAATTTGAGGAGTATTGGTATTAGTTCCTCTTTGAAAGTCTTGTAGAATTCTGAGCTGAAACCATCTGGTCCTGGGCTTTTTTTGGTTGGGAGACTTTTGATGACTGTTTCTATTTCTTCAGCAGTTTTAGGTCTGTTTAAATTGCTTATCTGGTCTTGATTTAATTTTGGTAAGTGATATTTATCCAGAAAGCTGTCCATTTCCTTTAATTTTTCCAATTTTGTGAAGTACAGGTTTTCAAAATATGACCTGATGATCCTCTGTATTTCCACCATGTCTGTTGTTATGTCCCCCTTTTCATTTCTGATTTTGTTAATTTGGATATTTTCTCTCTGCTTTTTGGTTAGTTTGGATAAAGGTTTGTCTATTTTGTTGATTTTCTCCAAGAACCAACTCTTTGTCTCATTGATTCTTTGTATTGTTTTCTTTGTTTCTATTTTGTTGATTTCAGCTCTCAATTTTATTATTTCCTGTCATCTAGTTCTCTTAGGTGAGTTTGCTTCTTTTTGCTCTAAAGTTTTCAAATGTTCTGTTAATTCACTGTGTGGGATTTTTCCAGCTTCTTTATGTGGGCATTTAGTGCTATGAACTTGCCTCTTAACACTGCTTTCATTGTGTCCCATAAATTTAGGTATGTTGTATGGTCATTTTCATACAATTTTAGGAAGTCTTTAATTTCCCCCTTTATTTCTTCCTTGATCCATTGATGATTCAGGTGAGCATTGTTTAATTTCTATATGTTTGTGGGTTTTCTGGATTTGGTATTGCTGTTGACTTCTAGTTTTAAAGCATGGTGATCTGATAAGGTACATTGGGTCATTCCAGTTTTTTTGTATTTGTTGAGGTTTGTTTTGTTACCAAGTATGTAGTCAGTTTTTGAGTAGGTTTCATGAGGTGCTGAGAAGAAGATATATTCTTTTCTATTTGGATGGAATATTCTATAGATGTCTGTTAAGTCCATTTGAGTCATAACACCTGTTAGTTCTCTTATTTCTCTGTTCATTTTTTGTCTGATTGACCTGTCCAGTGGTGAGAGGGGAGTGTTGAAGTCTCCCACTATCAGTGTGTGGGGTTTAATATATGATTTAAGCTTTAGAAGTGTTTCTTTGACATATGAGGGTGCCCTTGTATTTGGGGCATAGATGTTCAGTATTGAAATTTCCTCTTGATGGATTTTTCCTGTGACTAATATGAAATGTCCTTATTTGTCTCTTTTGACTGATTTTAGCTTGAAGTCTATTTTCTTAGATATTAGGATCGCTATACCCGCTTGTTTCTTAGGTCCATTTGATTGGTATATTTTTTTCCCAACCTTTTACTTTGAGACTATGTCTTTGAGGTTGAGATGCGTTTCTTGTATGCAGAAGAGGGATGGGTTCTGTTTTCGTATCCAATCTGTTAGCCTGTGCCTTTTTATGGGTGAGTTGAGTCCATTTGCATTAAGGGATATTAATGACCAGTGGTTGCTATCTCCTGTTAATTTAGTTTTCATCGTTGGTGGTGTTAATTTGTGCATTTTTTTCTTCTTTGGGATTTGCTGTAATGAGATCATCAATTGTCTGTCTTTTTGTTGGTGTAGCCATCCTCCTTGGGTTGGAGTTTTCCTTCTAGTATTTTGTGTAGGGCTGGGTTTGTGGCTAGGTATTGGTGAAATCTAGATTTGTCATGGAATATCTTGTTTTGTCCTTCTATGGTGATTGACAGTTTTGCTGGGTATAGTGGCCTGGGCTGGCATCTCTGGTTTCTTAATGTCTGCATAAGGCTTGACCATGACCTTCTGGCTTTCATTGTCTCCACTGAGAAGTCAGGTGTAATTCTGATAATTCTACCTTTCTATGTTACTTGGCCTTTTTCCTGTGCAGCTCTTAATATTCTTTCTTTACTCTTTATGTTTAGTGTTTTGATTATTATGTGGCGAGAGAACTTTTTTTTTTGGATCCAGTCTATTTAGTGTTCTGTAAGATTCTTGTATCTTCATAGGCATATCTTTCTTTAGGTAGGGAAAGTTTTCTTCTATGATTTTGTTAAATAAATTTTCTGTGCCTTTGAGTTGAACTTCTTCTCCTTCTTCTATACCTATTATTCTAAGATTTGGCCTTTTTATGTTGTCCCATATTTCATGGATATTTTGGGTTAATCTTTTGTTAGATTTAATGTTTTCTTTAACTGATGAGTCTATTTCCTCTATTGTATCTTCAGCACTTGAGATTCTCTCTTCCATTTCTTGTATTCTGTTGTTCATGCTTGCATTTGTGGTTCCTGCTCTTTTTCTCATGATTTCTGTTTCTATCATTCCTTCAGCTTGTGTTTTCTTTATTTTTTCTATCTCAGTTTTCAAGTCCTGAATAGTTTCTTTTATATGTTTGAGTTCTTTTTCTTGGTTTTCTTTAAGTAATTTGCTGATATCTTCCAATTTTTTGTTTGTTTTTTTCTCCATTTCTTTAAGGGAATTTCTCATTTCGTTTTTAAGAATTTCAAACATTCTCTTGTTGTTATTTTTTTAGATCATTTTCTTCTGGGTCATCCATATTTGGTTGTTCAGGTCTTGCTTTTGTAGGGTCTTTAGGTTTTACTGGTATTGTGTTGCTCTTTATGGTGTAGCTTGTGATCTTACCTTTTCTACTCATCTTTTCCTCTAATAGGTGTGGTTGGGGCTGTCTGATATTCTGTTGAATAATCTAGGTGCCAGTGAATCCAAAGCTAAGATGGCTGTTCCTCGTGGTACAGTCAGTGTCACAGTTCTAGTTACCCCATTGGTTATTCCTGTTCCTGGAGGTAGCTCAGTGCTCCTGTACTTTGGTCTGCTCCCTTGGAGTTTGCTGTCTCAGGCCTACTTTGGCCTAGGCTGCTGGCTTTGATCTGTTTCTGTAAATCTTGATTTGGATCTCCTCCTGCAGAAGTCCCTGGCTTGGAGTTGGACCTGTTGTGGTGGAGATTGCTGATGCTGGATCTGGTCGCCTGCTCAGTCCTGATCCGCCCGTGTCCCAGGACTGGGTTTGCTCCTGGCTTCTGCTCCTGTTGGAGCTTGTTCTCTCTGTGTCTTAGGTAACTGGTTCAGTCCCACTACAGTTTTGGTGGAGGTTGCAGACTCTGAGTCCAGCCGTTGGCTCAATCCTGGTCTGCCAGTGTCCCAGGGCTGGATTTGCTCCTGGCTTCTGCTCCTGGTGGAGCTTGTTTCCTCTGGCTCTCTTTGCCCTAGGAGTTTTGTTCAGTTCTGAAAAAAAATATTTTTACTAATTTATTAATTCATATTTATAAATTTAAAAATTCCTCATTTGATTTCTTCTTTTCTGGTGCCAGATGTTAACTAACTCTAAGCCCTCTGGTCTGACTCTTCTTGCTGGGGTGAGTTTTGAGGGGACAGGGACTGACCTTGTTTATTGCTGTGGCTCCAGCTTTAGGACAGTGCCTGGAATATGGTTATGTGAGGGAATGAATACAATAGAATCCTGAGCTTTCTGGGCCAATATGGATTTTATTTATTTATTTATTTATTTTAGTTTTCAAAACAGGGTTTCTCTGTAGCTTTGCAGCCTGTCCTGGAACTTGCTCTTGTAGACCAGGCTGACCTTGAACTCACAGAGATCCGCCTACCTCTGCTGGGATTAAAGGCATGCGCCACCATCCCCTGGGCAATAAGGATTTTATAATAAACATTAATTTAATTAAGCAATTATTATAATGAAGAGCACAGTCAGGCATGTTAGTGCATGCTTGCAATTTCGGCACTAATCTGGGTGAGGCAGGAGAATCACCACAAATCTGAGGCTGGCCTGGGCTGTATAACAAGACTCTATCACACACACACACACAGTTTGGATAATAGCCAATATTCCTTCCCACACCAGTGTATTCAGTTACTCTGTGGGCCACACTTTCTTGACCTTGACCATTGGCATCAGCACTGGCCACTTTAATAGCCTGACCTTGAGATGGGACTCATTCCTGACCACTTACTTTCAAAGTAGAGAGAGGTTAAGCAAAGTTGTTCAAATGACAGCTGAGGACAGGGTCTCATAGTCTAGGTTAGCCCCAATATCACTACCATGGCTGAGGATAACTTTGAACTTTTTTTTGTCATTGTTTTTGTTGTTTGAGACAGTAACAGTCCTAGCTGTTCTGAAACTCTCTCTGTAGACCAGGCTGGCCTCGAACTCACAGAGATCCACCTGCCTCTGCCTCCTGAGTGTTGGGTTTAGAGACATGCACCACCATTGCCCAGCTGATTTTGAAATTGTGCTCCCCCCTTTGTGCACCTCTGTACCTGGTTTTTACACCTGAAGCATGCTCAGTGAGCACTCTACCACCCGAGCTGCGCCCCCAGCCCTGGCTTTTGTTTTTGTGACAGAATCTCACTACAGTTCAAGGCTGGCCTTGAACTGTGTCTGACCCTTCTATCTGCCCCTGGGTGCTGGTGTTACAGGTGTGTGCCGCCCTGCTTCATTATCCAAGAGCCTAGCTTTGTAGATAAAGTTTTATTAGAGTATACTATACTCATTAAGAATTACAGGGCTGGGCTACAGCTCAGTGGTGGAATGCTTGCCTAGTGTGCCCAAGGCCCTGAGTTCTGATGCATCTTGGCTGGTGGACTGTTTGCACAGCTTGCTCAAGGCTTGGGATTCAGTTCACCACATAAACTGGCTGTGATGGAGCCCACCTGTAAGCTTTGTACCCAAGAGGTGGAAGCAGGAGGATTAGAAGCTCAGAGTTATCCAGGCTACACAGGGACCAGCCAGGCTTAGAGACTGGGTTTTTGTTTTTTTTTTTTGTTTTTTTTTTTTTAGGCTTGGGTTTCTAGTCTCAGTACTATCAAAAACTTGTCGTGGCTGCTGCTTGGCTCCAGGGCCAAACACTGGCTCACCTGACTCTTTTAAAAGTTAGTTATTCCAGTGAGAAGACCTCTGGGTGCCAGGTACACGGAGGAGGGGCAAACCAGGGAGGCAAAGGAGAAGCCTGTGCCCTGCCCGCGCCAGTCTCACCAGGGCATGGCTGTGCAGAGTCATTGCACCATACATAGGTCTGGGTCGTCCTTTTGGTCTGTGTCTAAGCGTTGGTGTAAAGTTTAGAAGGCCCATTTCAAGGTCTTCTAAATGACCAAACCTTGGTCATCCAATTGTGTGGCTTCATCTCTTTCAACTTCAGCTTGAATGGGAACAGAAATGGGCAACTCCTGGGAGTGGCTGTGAAACGAAATGAGCAAATCAAAATTCTCAGCACAGGAAGTTCATGGGAAGTGCTGGGCTAAAAGGACTAAGGGCTAGAGAAGCGACTCAGCCAGCAAAATGCTCACCATGCAAGTGTGAGGGTCTGAATTTATCCCCAGTCCCCACATGGAAAACTGGATACACAAGTATAACTTCAGCCCTGGGGAAGGAGGCAGAGACAGGTGGGTTCCTGAAGCTCACTAGCCAGTCAATTTAGCTGAATCAATGAGTTCCAGCTCCCATGAGAGACCCTCTCTCAAAAAATGATGTGGAGAGCAACAGAGGACACCCCACATCAACCTCTGACCTCTGAAAGTGCAGGCACAAACACACACACATCACAGCTGTCCAGTTACTGAGTGGGAATCCATTTCATAATCTTTTACTTAAATTATTATTTTTTTGAGAGGTGTGTATGGTTTGATACTCACTGTATAGCCCAGTCTGACTTTAAACTTGAAACAATTCTCCTGCCTCAGCCTCATGGGTTGTTGGGATTACAAGTGTGTACCGCCCTGCCCATGCCACAATCTTGAAAGTTCATATTGTCTTTTCCATCTCCCTTGAGGAAATGAGGACTCAGTGAGGCCCTGCGACTTGTCCAAGGTCATGTCTTCCCAAGAGGTGACTTTGGCCTTTTTGGTTTTTCTGTTGTTTCTTTGTAACAGTAATAGACTGTGCTTCTAAAAATGTTCAGCAACACAAGAAGACAAAAAGGGAAAATTCAAGGTATCAGGGCTGGAGGCACACACTCTTATCCCAGCATCCAGGAAACAAGGCAGGAAGATCCTGGGTCCCAGACCAGTCTGGGCTACATAAGACCCTGCTTATTGATGCATCAAGTAATTTTCTCTCTTCTTCAAGCAGTGTTGCATAGGGGCCTTGTTCCACCCTGATGGCCGCCCTGGGAGGTGTGTTGAGCAAAGACGCTGAGCTAAGGTGCATGTGAAAGCCTTTGAACAATAGTGTGCAAAGATTGTGGATCACCCTGAGCCTGATCCTTGCTGTGTTGCTCAGGGTGGTCAAGGTCTTGCTTAAGGCCAAACAGAAGAGGGAATCTCAGAGACGGCCTTGCCTCAACCGTGCCATAACCCTGCCAGCTCCCCTTGCATGCACCCGATGACAGCGACATCATTACTGATTCAGATGGCCTTCCCACTGGCAGCTCTGCCTGCCGCAGGCTTCTTCATTTACGGCTCCAATCTGCCTGCTTGGGTCTCTCGGTTCCCGGTTGAGCCGAGGACAGGAGCAGAGCGGCAGGCCCTGGAGGATTGTCCTACAAACAGGCCTTGTGTTCCTTGAGCTGGGGATGTAGCATGCCTGAGTGCTTGAGGCCCTAGGTTCAATCCCCAGTATTGCAACAACTTCATGCTACATATGAAAATCACGTGTTCCTCCATGATCAACCCCCTTCAAGACTCAGTGGAGGTGTCACCTTCTCTTGAAGGACTGAACCCCATTCTGTCCCGCCTTTGCAGAGTTGGGGTGATTCTATAATGTCTTGTCCCATATTGGATGCCTTGTGATGGCATAGGCGTCTTCCTCTGCCCCAAAGGGACTTTGTACTGGTCATTTGAGGAGTAATCCTGGGCTGGAGAGATGGCTCAGTGGTTAAGAGTGCTTGCTGCTCTTCCAGAGGACCCGAGTTCACTTCCCAGCACCATGTGGGCAGCTCATAATGGCTTGTAACTCCAGCTCCAGCAGATCTGACCCCTGTGCATCTGCACTCATGTGCACATGTGTGCTTCTGCTCACACACACACACGAGAATAGGTGCTGGAGAGGTGGCTCAGTGACCGAGTGTGTGCTGCGCTTTCAGAGGACTAGAGTTTAGTTCCCAGCGCCAACACCAGGGTACTCACAGCTACTCCAGGGGCTACACTCTCCTCTCCTGACCTCCAAGAACACCCACACATGTGGCAAACACTTACACAGACACATATACACAAATAAAAATAAATACATCTTTAAAAATGTACTCATTTTTGTTTTATGTGCTTTGGTGTTTGTCATGGGTGTCAGGTCCCCAGGAACTAGAGTTACAGACAGCTGTGAGCTGCCATGTGCGTGCTGGGAATTTTTTTTAAATATTTATTTATTTATTATGTATACAACATTCTGCCTCCATGTACGCCCGCATGCCAGAAGAGGGCGCCAGATCTCATTACAGATGGTTGTGAGCCACCATGTGGTTTCCTGGGAATCGAACTCAGGACCTCTGGAAGAGCAGCCAGTGCTCTTAACCACTAAGTCAACTCCCCAGCCCCGGGTGCTGAGAATTGAACCAGGATCCTCTGGAAGAGTAGTCAGTGCTCTCAAACGCTAAGCCATCTCTCCAGCCCAATAAATAAACTTTTTAAAGAAAGCAAACAGAGCTGGGTGTAGTGGTGCACACCTTTAATCCCAGCACTCGGGAGCAGAGGCAGGCAGATCTCTGAGTTCGAGGCCAGACTGGTCTACAAAGGGAGTTCCAGGATGGCCAGGGCTACACAGAGAAGCCCTGTCTCGAAATAAAACCAATAAAGAAAAAGAAAGGCAACAACAAGCAGCAAGTGCTGACTTCCTGTGCTCTGCTGTGCCTGGCGCTCAAGCTACAGGAGCTCATTTCATCAAAAGCAGTCCTGGCAGTGGCTACCACGCCGCTCTCTACATGAGGAAGCCAAGAGAGCCCAGAGCCGTAGAAGTCTTTTGTCACACATCCTAAAACCCCGAGATGGCCAAGAGGCAGGATTCAGACCTGCACCTCCAACACTGCACTCCTGCAAGACAGGGCGACTGTTTCACTGAGCTCCGAGTTCTCCCGGTCTTTCTCAGCACACAACAGGACTCAGTGGAGCTTGAAGCCCAGAGGAAAGAGCCAAGCCAGCAACTCAAGAGCTCTCCCCAATGAATCACATTTCCAGCCCTGGCTCTGGCTCTTCCTTCTCCCACCTGCTTAGGCTGTGAGAAGGGTCCCTGTTTGGGAATCAAAGGGAAGCAATGGGGTGGATCTGATTTGACTGACAGCCTCTGAGGAAGATGCGAGACAGGCAATGTTGAAGTCTCCAGAAGGACAGATATTGGTGGTACAATGAACTGGCTTCTGCTCCCTTCTGCTTAGCATCCGAGGGCTTTTGGATGCAGGGGTGGGGTGGGGGTGTGAGGAGGGAGAATTGGGCAGAGGCCTTGGGGCGGGGTTCTGACAGAAGCTGGAGGGGCTATGAGTAGGGTGTGCGGAGACCTGGAGTGCTTACCCTGCCTTGCCCCTCTCCCCTCACCCAGGATGGCTACATTGACTTCATGGAGTATGTGGCCGCTCTCAGCCTGGTCCTCAAGGGCAAGGTGGAACAGAAGTTACGCTGGTATTTCAAGCTCTATGATGTGGATGGCAACGGGTGCATAGACAGGGATGAGCTGCTCACCATCATCCGGGTAACTCCAGGTGCAGAGGGCTGGGCCAGTGGTGCGCGGTGGGTGGTCAAGGGTGGGTGCCCGGGCTGAGAGCCCCAGGATAGAAATTGCAGCGCAGAATTGAGATGGAATTTGGGACCAAGGGATGACAGCTTTCTTACCAACTGCATGATCAGTTTCCTCACCGGCACTAAGGCATTGCTAAACCTCCACTCTTTACGTGTGTGGGTGTGTATATGTGTGACGTCAGGGCAGGGTGTCAAGTGTCTTGCTCTGTCGTTCTGTCTTATTGAGACAGGGTCTCTCACTGGAGCTAGGTCGGTGACCAGCAAGCCCCAGCAGGCCTCTTGCCCCACCCCCACCCCCAGCCCCAGGGTGACAGGAACAGGACCACACCTGGCTTCTTACCTGGGCAGCAAGCACACTTTTACCGCCATCTCAGCATTTGCATTTTTAGACAGAGTCTCACTTTGTAGACCAGGCAGGCCTGGAACTCACGGAGGTCTGCCTGTCTCTGCCTCTGCCTCTGCCTCCCCAGTACAAATTAAAGTCGTGTGCCAACGCGGCACCTCCTAGCCCTTGCTTTGAATAACAGGATCTTACATTGTAGTGTAGAGTGGTTCACAACACTTGGCCTTATCGATCTCAAATTTGAGGCAATTCTGCCTCAGTCTCCCAAGCGCCTGAGGCCCTAGTACCACCATCTCCACTCTGAACCACTCTTGAGTTCTGACAAGTTCACTCTGCTGCCGCTCCCACCACGGAGACAGATCCCCTCACTTCTGTCTGTCCTCCCAGGCCATCCGAACCATTAATCCCTGGAGCGGCTCATCTATGAGCGCCGAGGAGTTCACAGATACCGTGTTTGCCAAGATCGACATCAATGGGGATGGTGAGGGGGCCAAGGAGGGGTTCCCCGCGGGGGTTGGCGTCATCCCTGGACAGGGGCAAGAGAGGAGAAAGAAAGGGGACCTTCTGCTGGTCACCTCCTCTACCCACCTCTGCTATGGCTCAGAACTGGATTTTAGGGATCCCTGCACTAGATCTTGGATTCTAGACAAATACCCCCAAAGCTGGCTCTGTCCCTGGCCTTTGCAAGCATCCAGCTCTGAGCCCTGGACAACTGAGACCTCATCCTGTGAATCCCTTTCTCTCCATCCCAGGGGAACTGTCTCTGGAGGAGTTCATGGAAGGCGTCCAGAAGGACCAGATGCTCCTGGACACGCTGACCAGAAGCCTGGACTTGACCGGCATTGTGCGCAGACTCCAGAGCGGTGAACAGGAGGAGGAAGGTGCTAGCGACCCTGTAGCAGAGGCTGCAGGCTGAGCCTCACCCTGTGGCTTCTGTATGCTGAGGGTTGGCCCGGTGTGGTGCCTGATGTGATTGTTTCGTTCTTGTCTTAACATTACATAGAATCTCCTGAACTTAGAGGCTCCGCTTGTTTCTTTGGGAGCACAGTGCCAGCAAGGGTCGGGGAAGCAGTAGCGCAGAGAAGAGAGCACCGCACAGAGAATGGGCCTTGGTCCCTCCTTCCCGCTTGGTACTTCCTTGTGGTATCTCCCCGATCGGATACCCGTCATATCTTCTTGCCCAGCTTCCTTGCTGTATTTCCCAGGCCACTTCCTTTAGGATGCGGGAGCTCTGAGAGAGCTCCTGGACTCTGATGGAGTCCTGGCATCTGCTGATGCAGCTTCAGGCAGTCACAGCTTGCCCTGACCCTGGAGCCTGTTTGTGTGACTTCAAGTGATGAACAAACATTATTGAGCATCTACTGTCTGCCGGTGTTAGATAAGGCATCCCCCAGCCTCATCCACCTCCATGATTTGGGGGAACAAATTTCTTTTCCTACCTGGGATGCTGTTCATGTTTTCCATGGACCGTTTCATCTAAGGAACCTTTATAGCAGCATCCTAGGAAGTACAAAACCCCCAAGAGGCTGAGAGACGGCTCAGCAGCAAGAGCTAGTTGCTCTAGCCAAGGACCTAGCACCCACATGGCAGCTCACACGTATCTGTAACTCCAGTCCCGGGGATTGGATGCCCTCTCTGGCCTCTGTGGACAAGGCACACACATGGTGCACACCCTTGCACATAAAATAGAAATAAGAATAAAAACAAAACAAAACAAAAAAATCACCTGAAGTTCAAGCTGGGCACTGTGGTGCACACCTGTGATACAAGTACCCAAGGGACTGAGGCAGGGGGATTGGCATGGGTCTCAAGCTAACATGGGCTTCGGAAACTATCTCAACTGCCTCCAAAAGGTAAACAACCCCTCCCCAAGGAACAAAACAACAACAGAAGCCTGGGCTTATTGGCTCATACTTGTAATCTTAGGGCTCTGGAGCTGGAGGCAGGAGTTCTGGCTAGCCTGGGCTATAGAGTGAGCTCTGGGCTAGCCTGAGCTACAGTGTGGGGCCTTTCTCAAACAAGCAAAGAAGCTTCCCTCAAGGTCAATAAGTTAGTTTACTTTATTTTAACATAAAATCACATCTACTCAGGGTAAAGCCAATAATCCACCAGGTTTGCCAGGGAATCACTGTTTAAGAGTGGCACCGGTTCCACTTCCTTCCCCAGCTGCACTGTTGTAAAGGGCAGAGGAAGGCAGGAGGGCTAACCAGGGAGGTCCCAGGAAATCTGGCTTCTATATTGGGGTTGACGTCTATATGATAATCTAGGAACTGCCTAGTTAGCCTGCAGGAGATTAGGGGTCCAACAGCAGTCGGAGGTAAAGTCCGGCCTGGAACCCCAATGCATAGGTTCCTGGTTCTCCCCAGAGATGAATAGAAGGTGTCTCCATCCTTAATGAGGCATGTGGGCTTATGGCTAGAAATGGTGGCAGGCTCACACTGGAGATGGGGTGAGGAGGAGGAACTGGGGAGGAGCACCCGTCTGACACATCCTCTGTTAAGCTCAGCAGGCCTCCAAGAGCCGGAGGATCGCAGAGGTGACTGTCTGCTGCCATCTGCCCTTTGTCAGCCCTGGCGAAGACATCCTTCCGCATCCTTACTCTCTTCTGACTGCTTCCTACCTAAGTCTTTGCCTCCCACCTCACCTCACCCTCCAGCTGCCCCGTTTCCACTGAGAACACCTAAAGATTAGAGGGAGCCCCACATCTCCTAGCTAAGGCCCAGCTCTTCCAGGAGCAGCTGAGGAGCAGTGGAACAGAGTTCGCCTACAACGCTAGGAAATCTTGAGAATGGACTGAACCCCAGTGAGCTTCTTCAGACCCAGCAGCCATGGCTCACACTCTTGCTCTCTCACACCGGGTCAAGTATCAGGAAGTCCACACTAAGCAAGAGTGAGCCTGAGCCAACTAGGCCAAGGGCCTCCTGATACTTTGAAAACCTGGGGGACCCTGGAGGTTTGGAAGGGAGGGTGGGCCCCTGCAGGGTCCCCATGCCCTCAGAACATGGCACTTCTCCGCCTTTGCTGAGTGATCCAGCCACCAGGGTTGACATCCATCTGCAGCATCTTCATCACCCACTTGTCGCGACGGGCACCTTCGATGAACTCGGTCAGAGACAGCTGGCCTGAGCGAGGTGGGAGTCATGGTCACAAGGAGAGGGAAGCTGAGCCTGGGCTGAGAAGGCCCCCTCCCTCCTCCTCCCTACAAATCAGACCGAAGCCTCTGATTCGAAGCCTGTGGCTTGTCCATTCTGCGTCTAGAGGAGTCTCTTGCAACTCATAAGTTGTGTGTGTATGTGTGTGTGTGTGTGTGCGCGCACGCGTGTGCACGTGCATGCACATGTGTGCATGTATGTGCTGAAGCATGCATGCATATGGAAGCCAGAGGACAGTTTCTGGTGTCATTCCTCAGGCACCAACTACTTTCTTCCCTTTTTTTTCTTTCTTTCTTTCTTTTTTTTTTCTTTTTCTTTTTTGAGACAGGATCTCACTGTGTAGCCCTGGTTGACTTGGAATTCACTATGGAGCCCAGCCTAGCCTTGAATTCACAACCTCCTGCCTCTGTCTCCCTCACATCATCATCATCCCCCTCTTCTCCTCCTCCTCCTCATCATCATCTCTATTATATAGAGATCGGGAGGGGCACACATGCTCACCACAGTGTGAATGGGAAGGTTAGTGGTTGGTTCTCTCCTTCAACCAGGGATTTAATTCAGGTCATCAGGTTTGGTGACAAGTGCCTTTATCCACAGAACCATTTCTCTATTTATCTTCCAAAACCTGTATTTAGGTCTGGAGAAACAGCTCAGTGGTTAGGAGCACTGGCTGCTCTTACAGAGGACCCAAGTTCAATTCCTAGCAGTCACATGGTGACTCACAGTTGTCTGTAACTCCAGTTCAGGGGGTCCAACACTCTTTTCTGGGGGTCATTGCATGCACATACTGCATAGACATACATGCAGGCAAAACACTCATGCACATAAAGCAAAGTTAAAATAATTACTGTTATTCTCAGGCTCAGCCATGTGTGCTCAGGTGGTTTGGGGTACCCCTTGTCATCCTTTCCCCAGCTCTCACTCACCGTCTCCGTTCTCATCCACCAGGAGGAAGATCCTGTCCACGACCTCCTCAGGCGTGAGCAGCTGGCCCTGCTGCTCCGGGTCCAGCTCCACTCGGCAGGCCTTCTTCAGCTTGTAAATCGCCTGCCAGAGAGAAAGAGCCACAGGGACCTGTGTCCCTTAGTGCCATCTCCCTGTTGCTGGCCTCCAGGCCGAGCATCCTAGCGTCACCTAACCCAGATATCCTGGTTACTCTCTGTTCATTTGACACTAGCTGGAGTCACCTGGGGAGAGGGAACCTCAACGGAGAAAGCACCCCCAGTACGCAAGTCTATTGGGCACTTCAGTATTTTCTGGATCAATGATAGATACGGGGAGCTCATTGGCAAGCCCACTTAGTGAATTCCAAGAGCTTTAGAATGAAAGACTGTCTCAAAACAAACAAACAGGCACTGGAGAGATGGCTCAGCGGTTAAGAGCATTGCCTGCTCTTCCAAAGGTCCTGAGTTCAACTCCCAGCAACCACATGGTGGCTCACAACTATCTGTAATGAGGTCTGGTGCCCTCTTCTGGCCTGCAGGCATACACGCAGACTATTGTATACATAATAAATAAATAAATAAATATTTTAAAAAACAAACAAACGAATAAATACAGAAAACGTGGAGGGGCTCCAGTGATGGTTCGGTGGTTAAGAACACCGGCTGCTCTTCCAGAGGACCAGGCCTGGATTGTCAGTACCCACGTGATGGCTAACAACCCCTTGTCACTCCACTTTAGGGATCTGACCCCTCCTCTGGCTCCTGAGGGCACAGCACACAAGTAGGGTACCACTGTACTTGCAGGAAAATCACCCACACACATAAAATAGTAAAATAAATAGATTACATCGCACATTGTCCCTACCCCACAAAAAGAAACAATTTTGATTTTTATTGACTTGATTTTTTATGTTAGTTAATTGGAACTGGCAACTTGATTGGGTTGAGAGATGCCTAGAAGGTTTGTTAAGCATACCTTCATGCAAGGGAGGTGTTTTCTAGAGCCAAGCAGATCAAAAGGGCCCTGGCAGGATGAATGGCTTAGCCTGTGGGTGGAGAAACCTGAGAGCTGTGGGGGGAAGATCACGGGAGGGAGCTTAGAGGACCATGTCTAGAAGGGGGCTTTGCTGGTGCCCTTTGGCCTGGCTGCTTCCTGGCTGCCGTGGTAAGCAGCCTCCCCACCACATGCTCTGGTCACCGTGGCACTCTGTCCATGCTGATGGGGAAGAGGACAGAGAGTGAGACTTCTGGATCGTGACCCAATCTGGCCCTTCCTGCTTTAAATTCCTCCCTCTCACTGTCACAGCAGTGAGAATTTTGACTCAGAATTGTTCTCTCATGCACTTGTTTTCTCTCCTTTTATGACAGTCTTACTCTACCCGAAGCTGGTATGGAATTCACCATACAGGGTGCTCTGGCCTTGAACTCTTGATCTTCATGCTTACATCTCCTGCATGCCTGGACTGCAGCATGAGCTTTGCTGTCTACCTTATTCATTTCTCGTTTTTAAATCTTTGGGTTTAAATTGCTCTTTTTTATTTCTGTAGGTGGCTGCTTAGATCATTGGCATTCTTGCTTTCTTTCTCAAATTGAAATTTGTTATTATTACCGTCACTATTATTGTGTATGTGTGAGTAGCGTGGTGTCAGAGGGTGAGCACATGTGTACCACGGCCAGCGAGTGGAGGTCGGGGACAACTTCCACACCTGTCCTCTTACTCTACCATGAGATCCCAGGGGTTGAGTTTAAGTTGTCAGGTTTGGCGGCAACCACACAGCTGGGACACTTTGATGACCCAGATAACACATTGTGAATGATTTCATCACTTCTACCCCAACTCAGTGCCAGGTGGTTCCCCGTTGAGCAGGACACCAGGCCCAGGAGTGAGAAGAGGGTGGGGGCGCTCTCACGGGCAGATGCTGACCTCCACAATGTCCAGAAGCTCTAGGCGGTCGATGCAGCCATTGCGGTCCTTGTCATAGATCTTGAAGGTCCACTTGAGCTTGTGCTCCAGGGTGCCCCTCAGCACGAGGTTCAGGGCTGCCACGTACTCCAGGAAGTCAATGGTGTTGTCCTGCGGTGAGTATAGATAGTGTCGAGGCTGCAAATCCCAGCTTTACCCCCCTGCCCAGGGAGCAGGTGTGAGTCCCACTGACTCTATGTCCCTGGACTCCAAGAGGGCTCTGTGTTGCTGTGCACACTGTTTCTCACCCTGGGACCCTGCTCATTCTCTGCCTCACCCTTCCACGTAGCTGGGATGGTAGGCCCATTCCACCAGGTCTAGAGAAATGTTCTTCATCATCTGTCCAGAATTTTCTATTCTTATTGTCTCTCAACATGATTCACTTTCCATGGTGACCTCCATGCTGTGTGAGGTACATTCTGGCATAGCTCCTTCCTGGTACAGCCTCCTCCCCTGTGAGGTCATAGAAACCCTGGGACCGTTTCTGGGATACCTCTGGCTGGGGTTAATCTCATCTGTGCATAGATCAGCAACAATTATCCACAGTAGCCAGAGATGGGTGAAAACACCCATCTACTCAGCACAGGCTGGAGGCACCTGGAAGATGAGCTGCTCTGGCTCTCCCTGGCTCGGCCGCACTGTGCACCGGCTCGGCAGTGGCTACACAGGAAGTTCGAACCGGTGCCTGGGCTGCAGGCCTGTCCAGGCGATAGGGCCTTGAAAGTTCCGCAAGCAAACAAAGGGAATCCTGGCTAACAAGACATGGCTTCAGTTGTCCCTTACCTTTTTCTTTGTAGATGTATTTATTTTGTTTTACGTGTTTGATGTTTTGCCTGCATGTGTATATGTGTACCACATGTGTGCCTGGTGCCCATGGAGGTCAGAAGTGGGGCACTGGATCACATGGAACTGGACTTATGGATGGTGTGAGCCACTATGTGGATGATGTGGATGCTGTAATCAAGCCTGGGTCCACTGAACTGCGATCCACCTATCTAGCCCCTATGTCCTTTTATAAAACTCCAACCCCCAGACTACTCTCAGGAGAGGAGGGGCAGAGATAGGAGGCTGAGGCAGGGGGATCTTGACTTTTAGGCCAGACTGGGCTACATAGTGAGACCCTGTCTCAAACGAGCTGGAGAGTATTTTTCTTGCAGTGAACCTACGTTCAGTTCCCAGCACCCACAGGGCAGCTCACAACCATCTATGACTCCGGTTCTAGGGAATCAGGTGCCCTCTGACCTCCATGGGCACCAGACACACACTGCACTAATCGGCAAGCATGCAGGCAAAATCACATACAAAAAATAAAATAAATCTAGAAATAACAACAAAACTTCCAGCCCTCTAAATAGGAACACTGGACCAGGAGTTAAGACTTGACCTTGGGCAAATAGACTCACTTTCTTGGGTTGGATGTGTTTGTTTGGAACGGAGTCTGTCTGTGGAGTTAGCATTGGCCTCACACTAGGATGCTTCCCAGGACTGGACGGCTGCACACACCACCACACCCGCACTGATGCACCAGCCCTCAGAGTTAGGTGGCCGCACACACCACCACACCCGCACCGATGTGCCAGCCCTCACCCTAATTTTCTCATCATTTAATTTAATTTAGACAAAAAGCCACATCCCTCCCTGGTGAGGCTCCTACAGCTTTGAGGGGACGAGGAGGAGGTGGACCTGTGAGGTCTGAAGTTGGCTCTGGGCCCTGTGGTTTTTCATGACTGATCTCAGCAGAAGATGCTCCATTGCACTGAAACTGCTGAGCCCACCACCCTCTGACTGGGACTAAGAGTGGCCTTAGACCTCATGTGGCATTCCCATCAAACCAGCTTGGTAAACGTTCTTCTTCACGACTCTTTCTTCAGACTACCTGTGTACTCCCTCAATTCAGGGTCTTAGAATAGTCTTTATTCCAGGGGCCTGGGGCATGGTGCACACCTTTAATCCCAGCACTCAGGAGGCTGAGGAGCTCTGTGAATTTGAGGCCAGCCTGGTCTACATGGAGAGTTCCAGGACATGCAGGACTAGATGGTGAAACCTTGTCTCAAACAAAAACCAAAACTAAAAACAACATGATACACCAAGAAGGACCTCAGGACAATGAACCAGATGACCTTCAAAATAAAGTATTTTTTCTCAAATAGTTCTTTCTTTCTTTTTAAAAATAATTTACTTACTTTTACTTTAGGTACACTGTTATTTTGCCTGAATGTATGTCAGATCCCCCTGGAACTGGAGCTACAGACAATTTTGTTTGTTTGTTTGTTTTTTTAAGACAGGATTTCTTTGTATTTTTGGAGCCTATCCTGAAACTCACTTTGTAGGCCAGGTTGGTCTCAAACTCATAGATATCGCCTGTTGAGTTACAGACAGTTGTGAGCTGCCATGTGGGTGCTGGGAATTGAACCTGGGTCCTCTAGAAAAGCAGCCAGTGCTCCTAACCCCGAGCAATCTCTCCAGCCTCCTTTATTTTATGTTTATAAGTGTTTTGCCTGTACACATGTGTATCACGTGTGTGCCTGATATCTGTGATATCATTGGGCAGCTCACAAACACTGGCGACTCTAGCTCTAAGGTATCTGACTCTCCCTTCTGACCTCATGTGTGACCACACAGGCACACACATGTGCACACAGGCACGCACACAATTTTTTTTCAGGAGTTAAAAGGGGCTTTTGCAACCACCCACCTCCCAGTCAGTGTGAAGCTCCCTTCCAGCATCACAACAGGGAAGAACTGGGCAGCCTCTGTCTGGAGGACCCTAGCAAGGGGTGCGCTCATCTTTGCTAAGATGGCTTTGGGACATCTCAGTCCCTTGTGTTTAGAGCAAAAGGGGCCCTATGGGGTTTGAAAAACCGTGTTCTGTTGTAGTTCTTCCGCCCAAAAGGCACAGAGAAGGCCCAGGCTATGTGCCAGTGACCTTTGCCACTGAGGAAGAGGATGTCGAGAGCCAATGAGAAGAGGGGAAAGGACAAAGGATGGGAGAGAGAGAGGATCTGGGGGAAATGGTGAGACAGAAAGGGCAAGGGACATGGACAGGAAAGCAGGAGAGTGTGCGGGGGTCAAGGATGGGAAGGTCACAGGTCCCCCTGCAGGGCTCCTTACCCCATTCTTGTCGAAGGCTCGGAACATGCCCTCCACATACTGAGTGGCCTCCTCATTGCCCGTGACCTTGAAGAAGCGCTTAAACTCATGCATGAAGAGTGTACCACTGGGACACTCGACCACAAACTTCTTGTACCACTCCTGCAGCTCCGCCACGTCCATCTCCCCTGCAGCCTCCGCCTGCTCCCAGCTGAACTGCTGGCCCATTTCGGCTTTTTGAATTCAAAAGGCCCCGTGCCTCCTCCAAGGCCTCGGCTGACCTTAGGCTCCGGCCCTCCGCCTCCGTTGCCTTGGTTAGACCAGCCCTTTCATTGTCTCGGGGAAACTGAACCTGATTGGTAGTGAAGGGAACTCCAGAAGGGGGGCAGCCCAGGTCAGCTTAGCTGTGTAAGACCATTAGAAGATTCCCGGAGTGTCTGACCTCCATATGGCTAAGCCTCCTGCGCCTTGCCCCTCCACAGGTCTGGTGAGAGACAGCAGACTATAAGAACCATGGGGGTTTTCTTGGTCCCACCAATGTCTGAGGCTCCCTCACAGACCACGCCAGAATCTTGACTTTTTCATTTTCCAGCTTAAAGGACAAACGCTTCTCCCAAGTCATCACTCAAGCCCTGAAGTGACCCCCTCCCATTCTCTTCCAAGCACTAAACACCGGCAGGACCTGGGAGTCTGTATCTTCAAGCATCTTATGTTGAAGTATCTTATATTAAAGACCACATGAACCTGCTTTGGAAGCAGTTACATATTCATTATGTTGATCAACTATATATTCACTACACGTAAAATCAATTACATATTCATTGTGCATGACTATAATCCCAGCACTGGAGAGGCAAGGGGACCTTGAGTTCAAAGCCACTCTGGGCTACCCTATTGACGCAGGAAGACAGCCACCGCCCCCCCCCCCCCCGCAAGCTATCTTTTAGATTCTGGGTTTTTTTGTTTTTTTTTTTGTTTTTTTTGAGACAGGCTCTCACATTGTAGACCTGGCTGTCCTGGAACTCACTGTGTAAACCAGAATGACTTTGAGCTCACAGTGACCTACCTGCCTCTGCCTCCAGTGCTGGGATTAAAGGTGTAGACAACCACGCTTGGCTAGATTTTATTTTATGTGAACAAGTGTTCGTTTGTATATATGCATGTATGTGTTTCACACACAAGCCGTGTTTCATAGAGGCCAGAAGAAGATGTCGGTTCCCTTAGATCTGGAGTTACATTCAGTGTGAGCCACCATATTGGATGCTGGGAACCAAATCTGGGTCCTCTGCAAGAGCAGCAAATGTAATTGCTGAGCCTTCTCGCCAACCCTTGTGCTTCTTTATTTTTTTAAAAGATATATTTTTCTTATTTTAAAACTGTGTGTGTGTATGTGTGTGTGAGAGAGATGGGGGCTGTGCTCATGTGGGTGCAGAGTCCACAGAGGCTGGGAGAGAAGAGGGGGTCAGATCCCCTGGGGCTAGAGTTCCAGGCAGCTGTGAGCCACCCAGCATCTGAACTCAGGTCCTCTGCAAGGGCAGCGTAAGCTCTTGAGCACCGAGCCGCTCCAGACCCCCACAGCCTATCTTTAAAGCGGGGCAGAGCGCACCTGCCATCCCACCTTCCAAGGGAGGCTTATTTTGGAGTTGCTGAGGAAGTGCTCAGGCCTGACCTCATCCCTCAGTGATCTTTGTCACCTGACACCCCAATTTCTCTGAATCTCACCATTCAGTCCCTGTGTGGGAACTACTTCCATTGCTGTCCTTTCTCGGACTAGTGACGCTTTCTCCCACATCCCGCATTCCTGTGGGTCTAAGGCTAGTGTCTGTCCCAGGGCTGGAGAGGAGGGCTCAGCAGTTCCGAGTCCTTTCTACTCTCCCAGATAGACTGGGTTTGGCTCCCAGTACCCACACTGATCCTCCACAACTGCCTGTGGATCCGGTTCTAGGGGATCCGACGCCCTCTCCAGGCCTCTGCAGGCATCAGCACTCACGTGGTGCACATGCAGACCAGCATAAATAAAAATAAAATATTTTAAATGTCTGTCCCTTTGAGGCCATGTTCTGCTCTGTTTTAGTTTTACTCCTTGTTACTGTCCTTGAACAGTAATGTCACTGCTTGTCCCCAGGCAGCATGTCCATGATTTCAACAGCCAAGTAGATGACTGACCACCCATCCACACTAGCTCACGGGTCCTTGGCCTCCTTAGTTGTATTTTGTTGTTGTTGATTATTTAGCTAACTAACTTATCTTGTGTCTGTGTGAGGACAGGTACGTGTGTGCCACACTGTGCATGAGGTCAGAAGGCATTTCTGGGAATCTGTTCTCTCTTTCTACCTTGTTGAGTCAGGGTCTCTCTTGCTTTTGTTGCTCTGTTTCCGGCTCCACTTTCCAAATGATCCCCCTGTCTTCCCCTCCCACCTCGCAGTGCACACTGCCGCATCCTTTGCTGTGGGGTTCCAGGGACTGAAGCTGGAGCATCGGCAGCTAGCCCTCTCACCTACTGAGCCATCTTCCTGCCCCCCCCCCTTCACCTGTGGGCCAAACAGCAGCAGTCTCTGGGAATTTGCTATGCACAGAGTTTCTCAGGTGTCCACTCCTAGCGAGCTGACTCAGGCACCTTGGGGTGGGGCACAGGACCGTTCCAGAAAGCCCTGCAGGGCTCCCAAACACACTGGAGTTTGAAAGCTCTGGGCCTGGCTCCCACCAGTTTCTCTGCTGTCTTTGAAGCTCAGCTCCCTTGCTGGTTCTCAGTCCGTCCCCCCAGTAACTCACCAGCTGGATGACCCAGTCCTTTCCTGACACAGCTCAGCACTCCTGCAGTTTCCCTCCCAGAACTTTGGCCTCCCCATGTGACTCCCATCCTGCCTGGGTAGGACCCCACTGAAGCTGTCGCTGCCTAGGTACTAAGTCCTGTGCCTAGAAGGCTGAGACTTGCTGGAGAAGAGGGGGAGGTCCCGATTCTGCCTGCATCCTGTCACCCTATGCATGTGTCCCTTGATGAAGTCACACTCCTGCAAGGTGACTGTCTACAGTCACCCTGCCCTTACGTCCTCCACTCATCCTAAGAGAGCCTATCCCCTGCCTGCGTATGGTGTCTGTGGAGGAAATTGAGGAAGAGGACAGCGCTGGAGGGCACAAAGCGCCCTGGTGTGGATGGGGTGCTGTAGGAGGACTAGAACAAGGGAGCAGCTGACTCACTCACTGTTCTGGGAGTTGGGAGTGGTGGCTCATGCCATGAGCCCAGCCCTTTGGAGGCTTAGGCAGGAGGGTTGGGAGTTCCAGACCAGCCTGGGTTACATAGGAAGGCTTTGTCTCAAAGGAAAAAGAAACCAACAGGGGTTGGAGAGACGGCTTAGTGGTTAAGAACACTTGCTGCTCTTACAGCGGACCCTGCTTTCGTTTCTGGCACCCACATGGTGACTCACGCCCACCTATGATTCCAGCTCCAGGAACTGGCCTCCTTGAGCACTGCATGCCTGTGTGTGTGTGTGCGTGTGTGTGTGTATGTAAACACTTATACACATAAAAGATAAACCTTCAAAAATTAATTACAAGGAGAAACAAATTGTATGTGGGCCTGTTGGCACAGAGACCTATAATCCCAGCCACTTAGGATGCAGGCACAGGAAAGTACGCTCAAGGCCTTAGTGAGACACCATGTGTGTGTGTGTGTGTGTGTGTGTGAGAGAGAGAGAGGGGGGGGTATGAGTAGAGCAGTAAGCTCTTGCTTAGCATTTATGATGTCCTGGGTTCAATCCCCAGTATCCAGAGGGAAGGGAGAAGAAAAATAAGTTCTATGCATGAAACATGACTTGATGTAGTCTCTGGTCGAGGGACCTCAAATTGGTTGGGTTTTCATGTGGGTCAATTGCCCATGACCTGCCCTATAAATACCGCTGACCTATTGAGGAACAAATATATCACTTTAAAGAGGATTAAGAATCCATAGCAGGGAAGGATAGCTTGAAGGGAGTAACAATAGGAAGGATTTAAAGAGGGCAGGGTTAAGCATGGGGCAGGGCATTTGCAGGGAACCCTGGGGACTGCAGGCAGCCAGAGACACTGAGTCCACTGACACCCTGGGCCCCGCCCCACCCTGTCCTGACAGGAGCCCCTGCTATCAGTTTCCACACTGCCCTCCTTCCCACACAGCAGAGCCCGCCTTGCTGAGGCCCAAACACTGTGCTGCCCCCACTCTTGGCCTGGGCCAGCAGTGGCTCCCTTTGCTTACAGTTCCTTGGCCCCTCCCTCAGTCAGCCTTTCAGTGAGGAAAAGGAACTGTGGAATGGAACTGGAAATGAGCTTTGACTATGCTGGAATTAGCAGACATTTGACTTCTTCAAAGTCTTTTTAAAAATAAAATTAGGCTTTACATGTGATATGTGCGTGTGCAAGCGTGCCACTGCATCTGTGCAGAGGGAGGAGGAATTTGGGGAGTTCTCTTTTTGCCCTAGGGGTCTGCAGGGATCAAGCTCAGGCTACTGCGCTTGGCTACAAGCATCTTCAGCTGCTGGACCAGCTTTGGGCCCAGCAGAGTAGGAGTTTTCTTATTTCATTTTTAAGACAAGGTCGTACTATGTAGCTGAAGCTGTTTAGTGTGTGTGTGTGTGTACAACTGCACATGTGGAGGTCAGAGGACAACTTTCTGGAGTTGGTTCTCTCCTTTCACCATGCCAGTTCCAGGAGCCAAACTCAAGTTGTCAGGCTGAAGTGGCAAGTGCCTTTACCGTTGACATAAATCTCTATGTCCATTTTCTTTCTTCTCTCTCTCTTCCTCGGTTGCTCTCCATGTTTCTTCCATTTCATGTGTACATGTTTATTATTTTTTTTAAAGATTTATTTATTTTGTTTACAGTGTTCTATCTGCATGTGTGCCTACAGGCTAGAAGAGGGCACCAGATCTCATTACAGATGGTTGTGAGCCACCATGTGGCTGCTGGGAATTGAACTCAGGACCTCTGGAAGAACAATCAGTGCTCTTAACCTCTGAGCCATCTCTCCAGCCCCTGTGTACATGTTTATATGTATGTGAGAACATGTGCATGAGTGCGTGTGCACATATGTGGAGGCCAGAGGTTTACATGGGAAATCATCCTCAATTGGTCTGCCACTGCGCATGGTCTCTCAGAGCTCACTGACTCGGCTCTTCTCACCAGGCAGCTTGTAGGGGAATCTGGTGCCCTGCTGAGGCTGGATTGCAGGTAGGTCACCATGCCAGCCTGGCATATGTGCGTTCTCATGCTTACATGGTAAGCACTAACCACTGGGTCATCTCTCCAGCTCCTCTTAGTTTTCGAGACAGGGCTCTCACTGAGCCTGGAATTTGCCAATTCAGACTGGCTTACAGCAAGTCCTAGGAACCCCCGTCCCTTTTCCTACAGTGCTGGGATTACAGGACTCCACCACTGTGCCCAGCTTTGACGTGGGTTCTGGGGGATTGCTGTCAGCTGTATCTTCAGAGTGAGATTTTAAGTTTTCTTTTTTACTTAGTTTGCATATGCACAGGTCAGAGAACAACTTCCGGGCAGCTCTCTCCTGCGTGGGTTCCGGGAATGAACTTCGGTGTTGGCTTTGTAGTGGTCTTACCCAGTCCACATCTTGCCAGTTCAAGGTCTGACTGTGTCTGACTAAACTTAGTAACTTGGTTTGTGTCATCTGGAAACAACTGGCAGGTCCTGCCCAGAGTGGCTCCTGAGGAGCAGTCCTCGGGCGAGCATTTAGCCTATTGTTTTCATTGTCTGTAAAAGAGAAAGAAAGCCCCAGAATCTTACGTGTAGGTCTGGATTTCTATCTCTTTCAGATGAAGTGTGTAGCCCGCTGCTCTGCCAGACCAGCACTAGTGCAGCGCCTGCCTGAGCAGCTACCTTGCTGAGGCTTACCCTGGGGAAATACACTTCAGGCTTACCTTGTGAGCGACAGCCAACACCTGAGCGGAAGGTCCCGGACCACAGGCTCCAATTCTGTCCATGGTGATGACAGTGAAGTCTAGCACATAAGCAGTATTCAGAGCACGGAACCTGATATTAGGTCAGGCAATTCGGTGTAAGGGAACAGAGAGGTGAAGGAAACCACACACGACATAGGCCTCCTTATGCTTTAAAAGCGTTCTCTTGGGGCTGCCATCCCAACCACTCTCTACTTACTAAGCCAAAAAGCCATTTCAGCCCAGTGTAGTCTTGCCTCACTCTGGGCTTTACAAGCAATTGAATCTCACAAATAAGTAGGTTATCTTCAAATAAGGCAGAGACACCTACCAAACAAGAATGCAGATCTGCAAGAAACAGAAGAAAAATACTTACTTGTGCCTAGCAGTACTTGCAAGCCACTGGCTGGATTTAGTCCTTGGTATCCCCCAGTCCTCAGGGCAAAGCTGCATGGAAACTCAGTGAACGAACCACAGGGGAAAGCAGGTCACTGATTGACAGCTACCTCCGGGCAGTGCATGCTGGACTGCACAGAGGAAAACCGCTAACCCCTCAGCAGTCAATTAACCACAGGTTGTTTTGGGAACTTGAAAATAAAACTATGAAAATGTATCACTCAGGACTGGAGAGATGGCTCAGTGGTTAAAAACGCTGGCTGCTCTTCCAGAGGACCTGGGTTCAATTCCCAGCACCCACATGGCAGCTCACAACTGTCTATAACTCAAAGATCTGACACCCTCACACAGATACACATGCAGGCAAAATACCAATGAGCACAAAATAAAAATAAGTAAATTATTTTTTTTAAAAAAGAAAATGTTATCACTCATTTTCTGTTGAATGAACAAATAAACATTTAAAATTAGGACAAACTTGCCAGGTGTGGTGGCGCACGCCTCTAATCCCAGTATTTAGGAGGCAGAGGCAAGAGGATCTCTGTTAAGTCTGAGAAATAAAAACGAATGATAAATAAATAAAAACAAAATTAAATAAAATCAGCACAATTAGTCAGTGGCAGCTACGCAAGTGTTTAAATTTGGATTTTTTATTTAGGTTATAGAGAGGTCTGCTAACGTTTGTTCAAATCAGAACACAAGCAATGGCAGGTAGAAAAGGACAGCTGCAGTGTTCTTCTGAGACCAAGCCTGCCACACGGGCTTCATGTAGCTGCTCAGGGCGTAAGGACTCATCAGCAA
The DNA here is from genome assembly GCA_004026605.1 of Ondatra zibethicus. Lineage (NCBI taxonomy): Eukaryota > Metazoa > Chordata > Mammalia > Rodentia > Cricetidae > Ondatra > Ondatra zibethicus. The sequence goes on from PVIU01002311.1 coordinate 43,518, forward strand.
GGTCAGGCAGCCTTGACTTGCCCTCAGCTGGAGCACTCTCCCCGTAAGCCACAGCAGGCCTGCTCAGTTCAGATCAAGGCACAGCGGCATCTCCGAGGCTATGACGTTCTTTCTTCTTTCTCCTCTGTGAGCGTTTCCCACATTGGCTCCTTGATGTGTTCTGGCAACTGCTGTATCTGTGTCTAAAACCAGAAACAAACCAAACTGGATGCAGTGTGGAGTTTGAAATGAACCCGATCTCCTTCCTGACCCATCATGCTTTCCTGCTTCTTGCTGATCTCCCTGCCTTCAAGAAGAGAAGGGAGCATAAGGCCTGTGCATGAGCTGTCTGATCCTAAGTGACCTCCGAGGGGGGCTGTCCTGTGGTCCCCAAGTCTAAGCAACTATTAGGAAGACTTCCAAGGTGGCTCAATGAGGACTCGGGTAGTGGTGGGGTTGGCCTAACACTGTGTCCAATGTGCCACAGCCAGCCCTCCCACCCCCCCACCCCCCCAGCTAGGAAAAGGCTATATAGCGAAACAACCCAGCTAGCCCTCTTGAGGAAGGAATTCGAGCCATACCTTTGTAACTTCCATGGCAACCCCTTCGGGTAAGTTTCGCTGGATATATTCTAAGTAGACGTTGGCTGTGCATCCAGTCAAGTGTTTTAACTAAAATGGAAAAATGAAGATGTCCTGCCACAATGCCAGATCACAGATCTTTGTGGGTCTTGTCCCATTGCCAGTCCCACTATGTTCCCTTCAGTGATGAAGCCTGTTCTAAGAAACCTTACACGAATGTCATTTTAGACTATCTAGGAGGGCTGGAGGGCTGGCTCGGTGGTTTCGAGCCCTGGCTGCTCTTGCAGAGGACCCGCAGCCACACAACCTTCACAACCATCTGTAACTCCAGCTCCGGGGCTCCGGCTCCACCTCTGCTGGCTGTAGGACACATGTGATACACAGACATAGGCAGACACTCACACACAAAGCATTAATAAAGCTAAAGAAGCTTTCTGAAAACCACGTAGGGGCCAACAAGATGGCTCAGTGGGTAACAGCACTGCCCTCTACACCTGATAACCTGAGTATATCCCTGGCATTCATGTGGTCAAAGGAGAGAACTGGCCACCACAAGCTGTCCTCTGACCGCCACACATGGGTAGTAGCATGTGCCCCTATCCCCACAAATAAATGTTTTTGTTGTTTTTTATTTTTCAAGACAGGGTTTCTCTGTGTAGATTTGGCTGTCCTGGGACTCATAGACCAGACAGGCCTTGAACTCAGAGATCCACCTGCCCTGCCTCACCAGTGCTGCAATTAAAGGCGTGTACCACCACCACCCAGAACAAAAACATAAATGTTTAAAAAAAAGTATAGATCCCCTGACCGCACTTGATGAGGGTGTTAGGTTCAGCCCTGTGCCCTGTGTCTACACAGTTCTCTCCACACGCACGTGCTTGTCTGAGGGACTGCTGCCAGCTACCATGAGGGAAATACTCCAAGTGAGCTACAAAAGCCTCATTGCATGTCCCACCAATCTTATCAAACAGGCCCCATTACTATTCCCATTTTATAAATGACGAGTCAGGCACCAAGACTTGAAGTTCAGCGCTGTCAGTCTGCCTCCAGAGTGTATGCTTGAATGGTGACAATGCTGACCTGTAGATGCGCGGACAAAGAACAGCCAATGTCTGAAAAGCCCCTGTTGAGGATCACAGCCAGAGAGACCCAGTCAGCCTGTGGGAAGAGCTACTGTCTGCTCTCCTTTAAAGTGTGGTATGCAGCCGGGCGGTGGTGGCATACACCTTTAATCCCAGCACTCGGGAGGCAAAGGCAGGCGGATCTCTGTGAGTTCGAGGCCAGCCTGGTCTACAACAGCTAGTACCAGGATAGGTTCCAAAGCTACAGAGAAACCCTGTCTCGAAAAACCAAATAAATAAAGAAAATATGGTATGCATATGGATATTTTGCCTGCATATGTGTCTGTGTACCATGCACACGTGCTGGTGTTCTCGGAAGCCAGAGAGGACACTGGAGTTACAGATGATGGTTGAGGGCCACAGTGTGGGTGCTGGGAATTGGACTCAAGTCCTCTGGAAGGACTGCTTCTAACCATTGAGCCATCTCTCCAGTTCTTTGTTTTGCTTTTTGAGACAGGGTTACTATATGCAGCAGTGTAGCCTCCAAGCTTGATTTGGCCCTCCCGTCCTTGTCTTACAGTGCTGGGATTACAAGTGCACTCTACCACAGCTGGCTAGAATTGTATAACATCTACTTCTATTATGCTTTTTGCTGTTTGAAATGGCTCCTGTAGCCCAGACTACTATTGAATGTACTGCACACCCAAGGATGATCCTGAATTCCTGATCCTCCTGCCTCCACCTCCTAAGTGCTGGGATTATAGGTGTGAACTGCTGTGTTTGTTTGGGTGAACTGTGTAAAACAGTAACTTTTGAAATGTAAGCAAAATTATTTCAGTGCTGTTTTACTGTCTTTACATGCTGAGCCGTCGCCAGCCCTGCTCTTCTTTTCGAAGTCCACACCACTCTAAAGAATGACCTGAAGTCTGCTTCTCTCTTAGGACAGCTTTCACAAGAACAAGAGCCACCCTCCACACTGGAGAGGCATGGCTGAAAGGAAGCTGAGTGAAGCCATGCTACATGCTAATGAAAAGTTTCGGGTGTGGTCCAGACGCATGAAGGGCTGAAGGAGACCCACCTCTAAGCATCTGTAGAGCGTCCTCATCTCATACTGGACTCTGTGCTTCTTGAAGATGTGCACCGACTTGAGAAGAGTGAGCCGCTCTATCTTCCTTGGTGGCTCATGTCTGAAATGAAGCTCACTGAGTCACTGATACCAAAGCACATTCTCCAGTCCGCAGCTCAGACTCGCTCAGTTACAGGCACTAACTGCCACTTACTGACTTCATCTGTCAAAGCCTCATCTGTAACAGCTGTTTTCACACATCTCAGGCCAAAATAAATACTGCAGATAACAGGAGGAACCTTCCCCACCCCAATCCCACGCACATAAGCACTCATGCCTTCTGGTGGCTCCTAAGTCCTTCCCTCATGTACCAAATATGCCAGGTTTGACAGGTGCTGGACACAACTGTGATGTCTGCTGTGTTAGGATCATTTATGACACACGGACAATCACACAACATCTGCTCTGGGAAACAATTTAGTCTTCAGCTTTTGCTACAAGGATAGGCTGGCAAAGCCTCAGACGAGCCCTGTTCAATACCAGAAGGAGCAGGTACCAAGAGGCAGTTCCAATTTGCCCTGCAGGGATTTCAAAGCCTCATGACACTCACCTTCCTTGGGCTCCCAGGGAGGTGGTGGTGCTCAGGGTGGTTGCACATAATGGAGGAGTCAGCCAAAGAGTCTAAGCAGAGTGCTGCCTCAGCCTCCCTCTCCCGAAGACCCACACAGAAGACTTCCTGGGCTTGCTCACATCAGTGCAATTTCTAGAAACGGTTTAATCTCCTGCTCACTCATTCTAGTACTTAACAATCCCAGCAGACACAAACAAAGCGACACCACTTCTCAGGGTAACACAGGACAGGCTTCAGCTTCACCCGCAAACTTATCCTATTTTGCAAGCTCGGACCTACTGGGATCACAGTTAGGTCCCTGGCTAATCACACGACAGCAGACAAGTCAGGTAAGGAAAGGTCAATACTCACACATTAATGGAAATGCCAAGTTCCTTAGCAGCGAGCACAGCAAAATACTCATAACTGTCTAACACAGCCTTGTCATGGGCTTTCACTAAAATGGACATGCGTTTGTACAATGTGTCTGGCTCATCAGAAACGGTTATCTAAAATAAAAAGGAGATGTTCTGGTTTTGGTTCTTGTGATATTCATTAACAGCAAATTTAATGTAATATTGGTTGAATGACTTCAGAAGTTATTAATAAATGAGAAAAATTACAAGTAATGTTTTAAAACTACTAGTTTAGCTACTTCCAATGTCACACAGATCTGCAAAATGACCTTCCAAATCTGTCAAAATCCACTGAAGTGCAAACAGCCTTCAAGGTTACTACAAACCACCATGAATGTTCCAAATTCATTGTTAACAAGCCCTGGATTTCTTGCGAGACAGGACTCAGGGTCTGCTAACAGGACTGGAGAGTCGTCCACTGGCAGTGGGACAAAGAGAGAGCTCTATGATTTCCCAGCCCTTCCGAGTCCTCGTGTTTAAGGTAGGGCATTGACACTTGTGCTAAAGCTCATGGCACTTCTGCAAGGAAGAGCTACAAAGACACAAATTAAAGTGCTTATAAATCGTGCCGGGCAGTGGTGGCACACGCCTTTAATCCCAGCACTCGAGAGGCAGAGGCAGGCGGATCTCTGTGAGTTCAAGACCAGCCTGGTCTACAAGAGTTAGTTCCAGGACAGGCTCCAAAGCCACAGAGAAACCCTGTCTCGAAAAACAAAAACAAAAACAAACAAACAAAAAAAAAGTGCTTATAAATCGTTAAACACTGCTACACAACTGCTAAACTCTGATTGCTACACAGCTGTTCTAGCCGTCCTTTTCATTAGGTTGTTCATGTGCAGCTGGCCTACCTTCACACAGAAATTACTCATGACTAATTAAAATGTTATGACACTGGCTGGACCGTCCCACTAATACCTAAAGACCTTAGAAATAATGGGCTTGACATTTCTGACTTCTTCCAAGAGGTGAATTATCTTCATTTCCTTCAGTCACTAAACTGGTAAATGGTGTTACTAATCCAGTGAGTCAGGGTTAAATTACTTCACCCCGAAAAGAGAGCTACTTAATAAACAGGAAGGCAGACATCTATTCTCAATTATTCCAAATAAGATGGTTGGAAAAACAGAATTAACTGATCTTAATTAAAATTGGGGATGAAGAGGGAAGTCTACAGTCCTAAGAGGTGCTGTTTGATTCCTATAGGGTTTATGTATGATGTATTTGTGTATTATTAGGTTTTATGTATCTATTTAAATTTTTGCGGCAGTGGCAAGTTCTAGGTAAGAGCTCTCCTACTAAGCTAGCCTCAAGCTCCTCTCCTGGCTTTTAAAGCTAATGTGAATTTGCGACAAATCTCAAAAGACTTTTGGAGATGTTCTGTGAGATCACTGTCAATTTAGCTTGGAACATCTAACATTACAAGGTCTGATTTCTCAGAGGTCCTTAAGTGGTCAGGACAAGTAGTAAAGAGACAGTATGTTTGTGTGTGTGGTCTGTGCGCACACTCCAGCCCATGGCGTGCATGTGGAGGCTGTCTAAGGATAACTTTTCTGCTCCTACTATGTTGGTTCTGGGAAATGAACTCAGGTCAGGTTGATGGCAAGTGCCCCTACCCACTGGGCCACCTTCCTGGTCTTTAATGTAATATAAGAAAATGTTTTAAGTGCACTGACTTGTCTGTGTGCATGCCACGGCACACATGGAGGTCAGAGGACAACTGTGGGTCCTGGGACTGCACTCAGGATGTCAGGCTTAGTGGTAATTACCTTACTCACTGAGTCATCATGTATTTTGAAACAGGGCCTCTCACTGACCCTGGAGCTCTGGCTGGGCTAGATCAGCCAGCCCCTTGTCTAGTTTCCCTCAGCACTGGGATCCCAGGAATGTGCTGCACCCCCAGCTTTCTAAGTGTAGGCCGGGGGGGGATCTGAACTTGGGTTCCCATGCCTGCATGGTGGACAGTGCTCCAGTCCCTCTGCCACCTTGTACACACAGGCCTGGCCTGGTGTAGGAGCTCCTTCTGTATTTCTGTTGCTTTCATTGGTTAAATAAAGAGACTGCCTTGGCCTTTTGATAGGGCAGCCCTTAGGTGGGCGGAGTAGACAGAACAGAATTCAAAAAAAAAGGACAGACAGACAGACGCATGTTTCTCCTGCCTGAGATGGACACTGGTTAGGCTCATGCCAATAAGCCACAATCAAGTGGCAATACACATTATTAAAAATGGGTTAATCAAGATTAAAGAGTTAGCCAATAAGAGACTAGAGATAATGGACCAAACAGTGTTTTAAATAAATACAGTTTCTGTGTAATTATTTCAAAAGTTAAGCTAGCCGGGCACTGGGAATGCGGCCCACACCTCATTACTACAGCCTGTAGCATCTGAGCTGGAGATCAGCATTTAGAACACTTTCTTTCTTTCAAAGATTTATTTATTTTTTTTTAATGTATATTGGGGTTTTGCTTGCATATACGTCTGTGTGAGATGCCAGATCCCCTGGAACTGGAGTTAAAGACAGCTGTGAGCTGCCATAGTGTGGAATAATCCTTTGGTACACTGTAAAGATTTGTCACTCAAATTGGTTTAGTAAAAATCTGATTGGCTGATAGCCAGGCAGGAAGAATAGACAAGATGACCAAAGGAAGGATGTTGAGAAGAAGGGCAGAGTCAGAGGAGTCACCAGCTAGATGGAAAATAAGTCAAACAAAATGGGATAGAGGTAAAAGCCATGAAACTCAGGGTAGGATATAGATCAGTAGAAATGGGTTAAGTTGTAAGAGCTAATTAGTAATAAGCCTGAGCAATCAGCCAAACATTTGTAACTAATATTGAGTCTCCATGTTGGTTATTTGGGAATTGGCAGGCGGGAGAGAAAGTTCTGCCTACACTGCCATGTGGGTGCTAGGAATTGAACCCTGAGCTTCTGGAAGAGCAGTAGGCGCTCTTCACTGCTGAGTCGTCTCTCCAGCCCCAATATTTCTACTATTTATGAAGTGAATAAAGAAAAAGGAACAATTGCACACTATGGATAGCATGACTCCATGTGCTTAAGTAAACTACATATATGGATGCACACCAAACTAAAAAGAGATTGTTTTTTTGAAGGTAGAAATGGAAGGATTGGGGCTGGAGAGATGGCTCAGAGGTTAAGAGCACTGACTTTCCTTGCAGAGGTCCTGAGTTCAATTCCCAGCAACCACATGGTGGCTCACAACCATCTGTAATGAGATCTGGTGCCCTCTTCTGGCGTGTAGGCAGAATACTGTATACATAATAAATAAATCTTTAAAAAGAAAAAAAAAAGAAAGAAATAGAAGGATTGGAATTTTTAGAACTTTAGAAAAAAATCCTGATGGGCTGTGGTGGTGCACACCTTTAATTCCAGCACTCAGGAAGCAGAGGCAGGCCGGAGCTCTCTGAGTTCAAGGCCAGCCTGGTCTATACAGTGAGTTCCACGACGGCCAGGGCTACACAGAAAAACCCTGCCTTGAAAAAAATAACAAAGACAAAAAAAGAAAAAAAAATCCCTGGTAAAGAGGAGTAAGAAGGATTAGGAGTTCAAGGTTAGCCTGGGCTAGACAGCACCTTGTCTTAAACTCTATAAGGTCACATAGCTGTGTCAATGTCAACAGAGCACTGTGCATGCCCAGTCTCAATGTTCAAAAGACCTGAAGGCTGCAGAAAGATTATTTTTCTGTAACATCAAGGATTCAGCATCACTAATTATTGCACTCCTGAATTATGCTGAGCTAAGAGCAAGAGAGTGCTCATTACCAGTTATCTGGGATAAATACATTCCTTTAGGACTTACTTTGATAGAATGAAAAATAGAACAGGCACGCCCAAGGACATCAGACAGTCTGCAGTGCGCATTTGCCAGTATTCTAGGATAAAGAAGTGCAGGTGTTTGGAAAATAGACCGGAATGAAATAATCAGGAAAAAAAAATGAAATTGTTAATGTAATTCCTTTTGCTGTTGCTGTTTTTTAAGATGGGCTGCATGTAGCCCAGCTAGACCTTGACCATGCTATGTGACTGAGGATATCTTACCTTTAGCTCCAAAGTGCCAGAGCCAGAGGCCTGTGCTGCCACGCCCTATCTAATGGGGGTACCTACCGTAGGTTTGGTCAAATCCTTTGGAACATCCATGTGCAGGTTTGACCATGGTGCCCACTTCATACTGGTGCTGCTGTGTGGTGGAAGAGAGGCTCAATTAGCATGGAGCCCATCTTGTAGTGCAATTAAGCACACTTGTGGCATACTTACAGTAGGAGGCCACCAGTTTGGGCTGTGCTGCTCTTGGGACCATTCACAGACAAATTTCCCAGTTCCTAAGAAGAATGGAGGGCAGGTGTCAGAAACAAAGTCAGTTCCCAGAGAAGAAGGAAGGTTTCCACTCAGAGTCAGAAGGAAGGGTCTCGATTTCTCAGAGGAAGAGACCAGGCATGAAAACGGCCAAATTAGATTCCTTTAAAAGCAAAGCTCTTAGTGCTCTTAGGATCCTGGTTCAGTCCCAGGGCGTCTGGTGCCCTCTGGCCTCCATGGGCAACCACAAGCACGTGCACAGAAAACTCACATAAGTAAACACACAGACAAATGAATTTAAAAAACAAAACAAAACAAAACACAACTTAGCTAGGCATGGTGGTGCATGTCTTTGACTGGAGGTGGAGCAGAAAGATCCACGAGTTCAAGGACAGCCCGATCTACAGAGCGACTGTCTCAGAAATAAACAGAACAACAAAAATCTCTTTAAAATGACATGTCTGTATAATTTAAACTGTTAACAGCTGGAATAATCTTTGCTTGGCTAAAGCACCTTGCCTGTAGAGAAATACATCACACACCATGCCTATACCCATCATTACAACAGGCCAAGTGGCCCTTACTCAGCACTGCCCAAACCCTTTCAGTGAGCGCCCCCTGGTGGGCTGTTTGAGGAGGCAAACTGCACTGTTTCTCATTGGCTCGATGATCCTTTAAACTCTCAAGACTGAACAGAGAGCAGCAAAACAAAACCTTCAAAAATACAACAAAGATGAAGACAACAGGGAGCACAAGCAAAGCTTAATTAACCAACTAATGGGTGCATTTAAAACAGCCTGCACTTGGCGTAGTGGTGAACGAACGAATTCCTTTAATCACAGCACTTGGGAGGCAGAAGCAGAGGATCTGTGACTTTGGGCTAGCCTGGTCTACACAGCAAGTTCCAGGATAGCCAGGATAACACAGAAAGACCTATCTCAAAACAAACAAACCAGAACCCAAACCAGCCCATGCTTTCGTGTCCTTATCCTTGACTTATGCTGTGAGACAACCGCTTCCCATTTTCCTTCCCCTAGAAGCCAGGAAGAGAACCAGGCACAAGGCAGGAGCGTGCCATTCCTCACTATGCATCGGAGATCCCGAAACCTCCCAGTCACATTCTTCCTCTGAATTACTTGCTTGTTTCTGAGACAGGGTTGCACGCAGCACAACCTGGCCTCTAACTGGGTAGATGACAATGGCCTTGAGCTCCCAATATATCTTCTTTCACCTCCAAGTACTGGTTGTGAGCCCACGCACCTAGCTGTAACCTTTGAGGGCTTGGGTGTATGCAGATCTGGCTGGAAAGAGCTTTCTTATCACTGCAAAAATTTCAGTCTCCAGCATCCTATTTTTCTGTAAAGGATGTTTACATCTGTCTAGGTGTGTCTACATGCATGTACATGTATGTGCAGGTGCAGTGTGTGGAGGCTGGAGGAAGCTGTTGGGCATCAGCCCTATCAGTCTCCACCTATTTCTCTCTCCCATAACCACACTTGAGTTTTCTTGGCTCGTCTGGAGGCCAGAAAGCTTCAGGGGCCCTCTGGGACCCGTGGTACTGGGGTCCCAGGTGAGCACGGAAGCCCTGCGCCCTAGACTGCTGCCAGGCTGAACCCTCCTCGGGCTGAAGCCCAGCTCTCCAGCCCCACCGGACTTTCCTAAGACTGGTGGTTATGAAAGTGTGGCTGGGACCTTGCATGAATCCTTTCCTGGCAGGAGACCTGAAACCCAAACTGTCCTCATAACACTAAACCCTGACTCGGGACTTTTCTACTTTCATTCTCTCACGGCTGTACGGTGGCTGTTTCCAAGGCTGCATAAATGTGCTCTATATTAAAGACTGAGGATAAAGCTGCTTCTTCTATGAGGTCAGATACTAAAATATTACTCTTCATTAAATTTGCTTTGGAAAACCGTCTTTCTAGAGTGTTAATTATTTACCATGTGGAGACTCCTAGGCTGGAGAGATGGCTCAGCAGTTCATGCGGAGGATCGGAGTATCCCTGAAGGCTAAGAATGCAGTTCCGTGGCAGAACCTTTGTGTGGTGTGGACAAGGCCCTGGGTTCAATTTCTAGCATGACTTTTTTTTCGAGACAAAAGCTAATGAAGCCCAGTCTATTTTTTAACTCTGTATGCAGTTGAGATGATTGTGAACTTCTGATCCTCTTGCCTCAACCTCTCAAGGGCTGGCAGTACAGGCGTGGGCCACCAATTCCAGTTTATGTGCAGCTGAGGCGCCTGTAGGCATTTTAGTCAAGCACTCCAGCAACTGAGCCACATTCTCAGTCCCTCCCTTTTTCATTTATTTGTTTATTTTTGGGAGGGGGTGTTTGAAACAGGGTTTCTCTGTGTAGCTCTGGCTGTCCTGGAACTCGATCTGTAGAATAGGCTGGCCTTGAACTCAGAGAGTTCTGCCCGCCTCTGCCTACCAAGTGCTGGGATGTTTATTTTTGGAGACAAAGTCCCATTACGCAGGCCAGGCTGGTGGCAATCTTCCTCTTGTTTTCCAATTTTTTCCTTTTTTTAAAAATTTTTTTAAAGGTTTACTTATTTATTAAGTATACAGTGGTTTGCCTGCCTGTGGCCAGAAGAGGGAACCAGATCTTATTACAGATGGTTGTGAGCCACCCTGTGGTTGCTGGGAATTGAACTCAGGACCTTTGGAAGAGCAAGTAGTGCTCTTAACCTCTGAGGCATCTCTCCAGCCTTCAGCTTCATTTTTGAAACTGCTGAACGGCCACTGGTGCGACTCACAAAGGTTGCGAGGTCAATGTTCCCGAGAAACGCCTAGCTAAAGTGTTTTTTTTTTTTTTTAATTATTTTGCGACAGGATCTCAGTATGTAGCCTGATCTACCTCCCCCGCTCTGTGACCGAAGACAGGCGAACGCCTGGCAGGATTTCCTTCTTCACAGAGCCTCTTGAGGGCGCTCCGACCACAGCTCGGCCTCGGAGCCCTGGGCGTCCATCCCCCCAGCCCCCTGCGGGAGGACACGGCCCCCGCTCAACTCCCTGCATCCCAGGCTGGTTCCGTCTCCTCGGGGCTCAGGGTGTTTCCATTTCCCTTCCAGACGTGGAAGGAGGGTTTCGGAATATCCTTTTCTCATCGTTCCCGCTCTAGCGACCTACAGTTCTCCTTCCTGTCTCTGCAATATGTTGCATCCCGAGAACAACCACCCAAGGTGACAGCTCCGGAGGACGACTCCGAGCCGGCCGGGCAGCGGGTGGCAGCGAGACCCAGCGACTGCGCCTTGGGCCCGCCAGCGTCCCCCGCCCACCCTTTACCTGCTGCAGGCGCCTGCACATAGCCACGCACGCCGCGCGCGCCGCCATCTTGGGCCCTGACCTCCCAGGACCGCTTCCGGGGTCACAACGTTGTCCTCGGACCATAGAGTTCAACGAAGAGAGAGCGTATCCTCGTGTTCCGTCACTGAAACAACCATAGAGACGTGGCTCTTTGACTTGTATTGTTTTTTAAATTTCGACTTTATTATTTATTTACTTATTTATTATTCACTCATTCATTTAATTTTTTGGATGGGTGCGTCGCTTTTGTGGTTTGGATAAACTGGCTTCAGCCCCTGTCTAGTTACCAAGTTCTATCCAAATTTTCCTTATCCTAAAATCCTGTTTGTCTTGGGCGGTTCAGTTTGGTTAGAGACAAACACAACGAAACACCTGCTTGGAAAAGTTTACTGCTATTACTGAGTACAAATTCTAACACTTTACCTTATTGCAAAGGCCATTTTATTCTTAAAGTTTCTTCACACCAAATGGAATGCCTTGCTTGTTAATGGAAAGTTCTAAGCTTTGTTTTTCAAAATGCCTTCACCTGCAGTTCAACAGATCAAAAAGCTCTACAGTTAGGAGCTTTGGTTTCTATTTAGCTGTATGACTTGATCAAATTTCGTCCCTGCTCTCAACCCATTTTCTCGTTTGCCAAGTAGAGATGAGAAGATAAATTATACTTGTAGTAGAGAATTAAATAAGATACTGGTGCAGTGTTTCGTACAACACCTGCCACATAATAAACACCATCGTTTGTCACATAAGATCCCTTCTATGCCCTGGGTCTTAAGAGGTTGTTGGTGAGATGAATAAGGATCAATTTAAAGAGAAGGACACATAGCATCTCAATAAAGCGCCATGCAAATGGAAATTTGTATCTCCCACAAGTTTGCTTTATTTGGCAAGCCAGAGAACTAAGCAAAGAGTAGAATCACTTGGTCCAGATGGCACAAAGATCTAAGAGTATGAACCACTTTCCTGCTCCCCAGGCTGGCCTCTATGTGGAGGCATTTCTGTGCCTCTGTATGAAAACAGAAAATTCATTAGCACCTGGCTGGACTTGGCTATACCTCCCTGGCAGGCAACACAGAGGCCTCCTCAGAATTCAACTCTCTGGAAATTGTGACTCTCATGGTGGTCCCTCTCAGCCCGTGGTCTGTTCTGACTGCCCCAGCCTTCCTCTCCCTGTGGACCTAACTTCCTGAGGGCTCTTCAGTGGGTCTCTTGTCCTTCTGGGTGCTCTCAGCTAGGTGAGTGAGCTGCGCCCATAATGATGGTTGACACAGCAACCTGAAAATGACTTTCACCTAGGCTACCTAATCTCATCTCCACGAAAATAATTGTAGCTTAATTTTTAGGTGGGGAAACTGAGGCTCAGAGATGAGTTGATTGGTCAAGGTCAGATGGTGAGCTGACCCATCCCCACCTACACAGTCCCAGCTCAAGGCCGACTCTACCCTGTGCCGTGAGCTGGTTCTGTCTATGATGGAGAAGAGGACTAAAGGTACATCCTCCCCTACACCCCACTTCACAAAGAAAAGGGAGTTGTGTTTATTGACTTGGTGGCATGATTTGCTAATTGGAACCAGAGAGGTGTGTTCTACTCAGCCTTAGGACTGGGTGTCCTTCAGTTCCCAGAGGCCCTGGCCTTTCTCTCCTTAGGACTGGGTGTCCTTCAGTTCCCAGAGGCCCTGGCCTTTCTCTCCTTAGGACTGGGTGTCCTGCAGTTCCCAGAGGCGCTGGCCTTTCTCTCCTTAGGACTGGGTGTCCTTCAGTTCCCAGAGGCCCTGGCCTTTCTCTCCTTAGGACTGGGTGTCCTTCAGTTCCCAGAGGCGCTGGCCTTTCTCTCCTTAGGACTGGGTGTCCTGCAGTTCCCAGAGGCGCTGGCCTTTCTCTTGCTAGGTTCTCTCAGCTGAGATTCAGCTCACTCAGTCCTCTGCATGTGGCCATTGCAGCTGTCTTTAGCTCACCAGATTTGTCCGCATCTATGATCAGATGTGGGATTGACTGCATTCCCCTTAGTGTCCTTCCCTGAGTCATGCCATGTGTCATAAAGTACATTTCAGTGTAATGCCTCAAGGGCAAGTGTGAATGCTGCACAATTAGCCGGGACAAGGTGGGAGTCACCACATCTAAATTAGGGTTTCTATTGCTGTGACAAAACACCATGACCAAAGAAACGTGAGTATGAAAGGGTTTATTTGGCTTACAGTTCCATGTCACAGTCCATCATCAAAGGAAGTCAGGCCGGAATTGTGGAGGTCAGAGCTGATGCAGCAGCACAACCATGGAAGGGTGCTGCTTACTGGCTTGTTCCTCTTGGCTTGTTCAGCCTGCTTTCTTATAGCACCCAGGACCACCAGCCCAAGGTAGTCCCACCCACAATGGGCTGGGTCCTCTCACATCAATCACTAATTAAGAAAATGCTCTATAGGCTTGCCAATATTAGGGAGACATTTTCTTTTCTTTTTTTAATTTTTTTATGGTTTATTTAACTTTTTATTTTATGTGCATTGGTGTGAAGGTGTCAGATCCCCTGGAACTGGATTTTCACACAGTTGTGAGCTGCCATATGGGTGCTGGGAATTGAACCCAGGTCCTTGGGAAGAGCAGTCAGTGCTCTTAACCACTGAGCCATCTCTCCAGCCCGGGAGACATTTTCTTAACTGAGGGTGCCTCCTCTCAGATGACCTTAGCTTGTGTCTAGCTGATACAAAGCTATCCAGCACACACTATCAAGGAACAAGCCAGGCTTTGCCAGCAGTAGAGCTGGCATGATAGGATCAGTCACTTTCACATTCTGTATAAAGCACACACTTGTATTGTATGTTGCAAAAAGAAGTTAGCACACACATGCCATTATTAACACACACACACTGATCATGATTCGCTTCTTCTGAGCTGACTCTTTCTCCCAGCCCAGATGTCCATGGAGAGGTTTGATACTGACATACGCTAAGTAGATTCATGGCCCCCCAACATGTCATTTATTAATTTTTTTGTGTGTGTGTAAGTTAGAGACAGAAAACTTTTGGAAAGTGATTCTCTCCTTCCACCATGTGGGTCCTGGGGCGTCAAACTCAGGTCTCCAGGCTTGGCAGCAGGACCTTTACCTGTTGGGTCATCTTGGTGGCCTCTACATTCAGGGTTTCAAGCAGTGTTTGGGACCAAAGATCCATGGAATGAGGGAGGAGCACACGGAATGATAACGAGAGGTGTGGACACCTCGAATTTCAGAAACCCAGAGGGGACAGACTGACCCCTGAATGACAGACTGCCTGTGTCCCCCTGTGTGATCTGCTGGTAAGAGATGAGACTTAAGGTCAGTTTTTAGGCTGTAGGTCCACGGTCTCTTCCGCTCGACAGCTTTCTGAACGAAGTGCAGTTTGAAAGATTCAATTCTTGTCTCTGCTCATTGGTTTCCTTAGGCCACAGGCAACAGAAAAGTCTGGAAATCCCGGGTATAGACAGGACCCTTGGAGCATGCTGTGTGGGCACCAGCAGCATTCTGAAGCTGGGCAGCTATCACAGCTCCCTTTCCTACAGCCGCAACTTTTAAACATCTGACCCAACAGAGAGGAGAAGTTCTAGAGAGTTCCTGCAAGGGCACAAGAAAATCTAGGTTAAATCATATTTTGACTGTACCAATTGTTCTGTTTTTGAAGAAAGCCCTCTTCAAAAGATTCATTCTCTTCCTTTATGCATGCATGTATGTATGTATACACCGTGTGTGTATATGTGTGTCTTGAGTGCCACATCCTGGAGGTTAGGTTAGAGTATAACTCTCAGAAGTTATACTCTGAAAAGTTCTCTCCTCCCACTCTGTGGGATTCAGGAAACCAGCTCAGGTCATTAGGCCCAGCCTCTTTCTGTCTGCTGAGCCATCTTACCATCTCTTTCTGAGATAGAGGCTTGTGTAGCCCAGGTTGTCTCAGAACTTGCTATATAACCAACGTTGATCTTGAACTCCTGACTCCAGTGCTTCCGCCTCTCAGGCACTGGGGTCACAGGCCAGCATCTCCAGACCCATCTTTGCCTCTCTTGTATAAAGGAGGCAATCTACCCCTCTATGGCTTTTGTTGCTGTTGTTTAGAATTATTTATTTTCCCAGAACATTCTTTTACAGTTCTTTTATGTAGAAATATTTCTGATCCACAGATCACATCGCTTCTCTTATGGATTTATTGTTCATTTTCTTAAAATGCCTTCCTAATTATATTTGGTTATAAGCCTTTTCGGTTTCCTAGAATATATATCTCAGCTGGCTGGCTGTGCCTGGGGAAGATGGACCTTGTAGAATTCAGAATTCGGCTTTCATTCTAAAAAGAATGGGTGTTCTTTCTTACACAGAGTGTACCTGGGAGAAGAGAGACACTTTAGTAGGCAACTGCAGAGTGCTGGCTAGAAATTACTCCGGAGGTGTATGTGGGCCAGTTCCTGGTGTTAATAATGTCTAAACTTCACTCTTCCAATGGCTAAGTGGACCAGCCCCTCATCTGCTTTTGTTCAGTATTCAGTTCTTCTGAGTGAAGGAATTGGCACAGCTATCTTAGCATTCATGTATTATACAAGTATCTAGTATAGAGTGGCATTTCAATTGCATTTTAATAAATAAAGACTACCCGAAGATCTGAGAATAAAACAGTCCTACTGGTCAGCCTTACAAACCAGGTTATGGTAACACACACCTTTAATCCCAATAGCCGTAATGACATGCACCTTTAATCCAAGTAGCCACACTAGTTGCCATAGAAACTGGTCGGTGCATGCCTTTAATCACAGTGGTGCACGCCTTTAATCCCAGCCCAAGAGAGGAATATGAAATGGGAGGAAACAGCTCTCAACACAGTCTCATTCTGAGATTCTGAGAGGCAGGATCACCATTTCAGAATGAGGTCGCGGTAAGAGCCACTGGCTGGCTGTTTTGCTTTTCAGATCTTCAGTTTGAACCCCAATTTCTGACCCTGAGTTTTTATGAATCATGCTTCATTTGGCACCCAACCTTTCGTGGCATGAATTTATGAAAAAGCTATTTGCCTGAGGCTTTTTAGCCACTAGCCCAGACTAGGGCTGAGGTTGGAATTCCAGCTCTAGGAACAGGAACCCAAACCTAACTACCTGGTTTCAGGAGAAAGCTAACGCTTCCAGCTCCCATCCATCCCAGCTTAGCTTCCGTGTAAAGATGGAAAATACACACAGAATCTGGATACTGTATGTTATTGTGTTGTCTTTGAATTGTTTGGCTGCTGAGGAAGGAGCAACAGCTGCTAAAAGACATTTGATTATTAATGCTGCTGGATTTATTCAACCTATATATTTTGAAAATGCCTTGACTTCAAAATTTAGGTCAAAAGATATGTTACTTTGGAGGAGAGGTTTTACTTTTCTTTCCACAGGAAGTAAGAGGCTGTGGGTTCAATCTTGGTTAAGAAAAATAAAGTTTAATCAAGGAAGACCCCCTGAAAAATCTCCAATGGGAACAGATGACCCAATGTTTCAGAGTACATTTGTTGCAGTTTCCTCTGAGTTCTACATCCAAAACAGCTTCAAGACTGCTGGCTGAAATGATCCAGCCTCACAGAATACTCGTAATCCATAATTTTTTTTGGGTCCTTATAAGATTATCAGCACCTCCAATCAGCAGCAAGTAGCCTAGAAAACTATGCCCACATTCCCCCAAAATGGATTATGGATGTTTGTTTTTGTTCAATGTGTTGGTTACAAGTTGTTATGGATAATGGTCAGGAATAAAGCTAAATAAAGGATACGACTCTGGCATCCTCCCCAGTGGTGAAAAGACAGAGGCCAGGGGGTTCTGGCACCTCACTGTGTGGAAAGGCTGTGAGGTCCAGAGGAGTGGGGGGTGGTGTATCTTCTCTTGCAGAGGGAAGCCAGAATGTATGCCCAGGTGTCCTGGCTCCTGGCCTAGCCTCTTGTTTGCTTTCTGCCAGGTCTCTACTGCTTCTTCCAGATGGGAAAATCCACATGGCATCCATTCTTGACGCTGGATGGGATGGTGGCGTGCTTGTGAATACGGGCACACCTCTGTATGCTGAGGGTCTTCCCAATCCATCATCATCAACATCGCCATCATCAGACAGAGTCCCATGTAGCCCCGGCTGTCCCCTGAATCATCCCATGGCACATTCCTGATCCCCCTGCCTCCATTTCCTCAGTGTCGGGATTACAGGCATGCACCTGATTTATCCTGTGGATGGTTCCCAGGGCTCCGTAAATTAAATTCAAGGTTCTTTAAAAAAAAAAAAAAAGGCCAGGCAGTGGTGCAACACACCTTTAATCCCAGCACTGGGGACACAGAAGCAGGCGGATCTCTGTGAGTTCAAGGTCAGCCTAGTCTACAGAGTGAGTTCCAGAATGGGCTCCATGGTTACTGAGAAACCCTGTCTTGGAAAATCAAAAGAGAAAGAAAGAAAGAAAGAAAGAAAGAAAGAAAGAAAGAAAGAAAGAAAGAAAGAAAGAAAGAAAGAAAAGGAAAAACAGAAAGGAAAAGAAAAAGGGGATATTAATATGATAAGATTAAAACAGATTATTGAATCTACTTTTTAAAAGCAACTGTTGTTTTAAATGTTTTACATTGGTTTTACTTTTGTATACTGTATGCAAATTTTGTATATTGATACAAATTTGAGATTAATTTTGTTAAAACATATTGTACATACATTTCTAATCTTTTTCAAGGTATTGTACCTATACAGCTCATCTAACAATGTAATGCAAATTTCTAGTCCTTGAAAATTATTATTATCAACTGTTTAGGATAATAAAAAAATATAGGTTAGCAGTTAATCACCTAGCATAATTGAACTTGTAGTCACAGTAGGTATGCTTTCAAGCTCAAACCAAGACATAATTTATATAGATAGGTCATCTTCAAATACTTCAGAGATCTACAGAATGTGGCACTTAAAATGTTTTAATAATCTAGGTTCTTCTTTTTATGACAATGATTTATGTCTGCTCCTGGCAGCACCAATCTTCTTCAGAGAAGATAATGGGTATTGACGAAACTCCACATGGAGTTTACTTTCTTTGTGGCAAAAGTATGCAGCTGTGCAAGAAAATGCCCCTACCTCATCTGCTGACATTATGCTGTCCTAATTAGACAAGCAGTATACAAAATATCCTGCTTCACAGAACAGTGTGTTGAATATGCTTGGCCGGTAGACCAAAGATGGATGTCCCAACATTGCAGAGGAGCTTTGGGTGACTGTCCAGGCAGCCAGCTGTTTCTGTCATTACTCACATATTCAGAAGTGGCTTGGTCTCACTTCCTGCTTGCTCAGTTAATACTATTTCCTTCTTGGGTCTCTGAGGGAGTTGAAGACTAGATAGCTATAGTTATAGTTTACTAGACCCAGAAAGCAAGTTATGATAGAAAATAAATTAGGTACAAGACTTTGGACTCACCAATATAGCATAGATACGAAATATTTTCTCTAAATTTATCAAATGCAATGGACTACACATTGTTGATGTATTTATTGCCTGTCTATATTATATATAGTTATTGTACTTATTATATATAGTTTTATTATGTTAGTTATAGCCTTCTTTTTTATTTTAGACTAAAAGGGGAAGTGTAGTGGCATTTCAAGTGTATTTTAATAAAGACTGCCTGAAGATCTGAGAATAAAACAGTCCCACTGGTCAGCCAGTGTTATGGTAACACACACCATAATGTAGCCATAATGACACGCACCCAATAGCCACACTAGTTGCCATAGAAATCGGGCAGTACATGCCTTTAATCCAAACCCTAGAGAGGATTATAAAATGGGAGGAAACAGCTCTCAACACACAGTCTCATTCTGAGATTCCGAGAGGCAGGATCACCCTTTCAGACTGAGATTGAGGTAAGAGCCAGTGGCTGGCTGTTTTGCTTTTTGGGTCTTCAGTTTGAACCCCAATTTCTGACCCTGAGATTTTATTAATCATGCTTCAGAGTGACTCATGAGGACTGACTGAATCAGTGCAATAGTGGGACTGGAATCTGGGCCTTAGAAGCTGGCTCAGCTTTATGTGTATGGCATCTAGTTTAGCTGTTTTATATTATATAGGATCATCTGAAGGAATGATAAAAATTAAAGTTAAGAGGGCTGGAGAGATGGCTCAGCAGTTAAGAACACTGGCTACTCTTCTAGAGTTCCCGAGTTCAATTCTCAGCAACCACATGGTACCTCATAACTATCTAAAATGAGATCTGGTGGCCTGCAGGTGTACATGTAGGCAGAACACTGTATATGTAATGCATAAATAAATCTTTTAAAAAATTTAAAGTTAAGAAAGGGGTCTTAAGAGTTGAGCAGTAGTGGCGCATGCCTTTAATCCCGGCGCTTGGGAGGCAGAGACAGATGGATATCTGTGAGTTTGAGGCCAGCCTGATCTACAAAGTGAGTTCCAGGACAGGTTCCAAAGCTACACAGAGAAACCCTGTCTTGAAAAACCAAAAGAAAAATAAAAGGGTGGCGGGGGTTGGGGGGGGAGTCATAGAAGATCAAGGTGTTGAATGAGAAAGCATCATTTAGGGCAAACTGTATAAACACAGAATTTCAATTTCTTCTCAAGTTTTCTCCTGAAAACTGAAAAGTAAATGCAGATAGAATTTTGGAAATTCATATTAAAATGCAAATAAATCAGGGTGGACACTGCTGTTGTTGAGGACTTACAGTAAGATTTACTTTCTTGCTTGCTTTTTTTTGTGTGTGTGGAGGGGTAGAGGGTCTCACTGTGGCTGAAGTGGAACTCACTATGTAGATCAGGCTGGCCTCAAACTCTCAGAGATCCGCCTACCTCTGCTTTCCAAGTGCTGAGATTAAATACTTCTTGGGTGTCATAGTTCAGAGAATGCCATGTCTTCAAGTGGCTCATCTATTATTTGAGGATCCAAGACTTAAGTTTTCCCTAGGCTGGAGCACTTTAATGAGAATAGTATCTGACCAGCAGATCTAAACCCACGGTCCACAGAGGTCACCGGACAGGTGAGATAGTGGAGCCAGCATTGACCCTGAGTCCAGGAATCACGTGTGGCCAAAAGCAGAAATGTGTGAGAGCCAAGTGAGACTCCCAAAGGTAAGTTTATTTCAGGGCAGCTGCTGCAACACTGGGTCAGGTTTTCACAAGCAAATATGATTGTGTATTTGGTTAAACTTCAACGGATGAATGGCTATCTGTGGGGACGGTCAGGTTTCTGGAACTTCCTCAGTAGTCTCCTGATTATCTTCTGCAAATGAATTGCAATCATTTAAAAAAAAATTAAAAGAAAAACATCACAAGGCTTATGATCCAGGACAGGAGACAGTTTAAGATGCCCTAGACAGTACAATGTTTACTATCCAGGATATGGGACAGTGTGGGAAGCCCCAGACAGTACCACACTTACCACCCGGGACAAGAGACAGTGTGGGATGCCCCAGACAGTACCACACTTACCATCCAGGACAAGAGACAGTGTGGGATGCCCCAGACAGTACCACACTTACCATCCAGGACAAGAGACAGTGTGGGAAGCCCCAGACAGTACCACACTTACCACCTGGGACAGGAGACAGTGTGGGAAGCCCCAGACAGTACCACACTTACCATCCGGGACAGGAGACAGTATGTGATGCCCCAGACAGTACCACACTTTCCATCCCGGACAGGAGACAGTATGTGATGCCCCAGACAGTACCACACTTACCACCCGGGACAGGAGACAGTGTGGGAAGCCCCAGACAGTACCACACTTTCCATCCGGGACAGGGGATGACATAGGACACATCAGATCATCATATTATTTTAATTTAAGGAATGCACCTTTTAAGGACAGGTTTGTAAAACGTCTTTATTCATTTGTCACATATGATGTTTAGGTAGAATTTGCTTTCCAGCTTCAAACTTTATTTTTTAAACCCCTGGAAAATAAGACTTTTGGTTTACCTTAACAAAAACTGATCTCGAAAGAAACATTTTTAGCAAAATGTTATTATAAAAGTCATAGAAAATACTGTCCTCTTCATTTTTTGTTTTTGCCAAAATGTTACATAAAATCCTTTTTAAAAATACACACATTACAAAAGAAAAACCATGAGTAGACTACACACAGCACTTTGCTCTGGACTGAGGGAGCTGCATTCCAGAAACAATCAGTTAAGCACATTGGAAACTATGATGTCAACTTCGAACAGTGCAAACCCGAATCACATCCCGCTATGAAGGCATGCAAGCCACTGGCCGAGAACGCGACGGAACGAAAGCAGAGCAGGAAGCAGTCACAGCCACTACTTAAAAATGGTTTCCTTTTTATTACATTAATTTTTTTCAAAAATACTTTTCTTTACAATAGAACGCCTAGAAAATATTTACAACCTTCCTCTAATAAAATAGAACAGCAGTTAAATATATCTGAAAATAAGATGGGTTTTTCCATAAAATATATCTGTTAACTTTTTATATACAAGCTTTCTCAAAGGGAGTCTAAATTCATTACTGAAAAACCATCGCGTCAACCAGGAGTCGTGTGAAGACATTTACCATTAGGAAGAGAAGTTCTTTAGGGCCGGGAGGGCAGCTAAAACACAACACACACATGCAGATAGAATCATTTCCAGAAAAAAAAAAGTGCAATATTTTAACAGGAAGTCAATTCTTTAAGTTGATAGCCGGGAAATACTAACCCAGGTACATGAACTGTCTCATTAAGGAGGAGTTCTTTGGTTATTTCAAGTCAAGATATTCCTTACACTATACTGCATGAGAAATCAAAATTACATTATGTATTGGATATTGGTGGTGGCAGGCCAGTTTATTTCTAAGGTTTCAAACTGGGCAAATCCCCGAGCAGGAGTGCATGGACTTTCTAAAGCTGGGCATTTGCTCTTTTGTGTGGCTACGCTTTTCCAGACATAGAGGCAGACAGAGCCTTGCGCTCTGCTGCTGAGTGGCGGCTGGGTGGCTCTGAAAGGAAGCGTACGCGTGATGCCCAGGCAGTTTTTAACTCAACGCTTCTGAGATCACACACAGGCTACAGTAACCCTTGAAACAATAGCAACAAAAACACCCCACCCTCGCCTAGAAAGAACCTCAAGATAGCTCTGGAAACAAGGATGGGAAGAAAAGAATCTTTGAAAACAGTCCTCTGTTTGTGGCTTTCCTGAAACCCAGAAGTCACGGCCTGAGTGGGGCTGTGGGGGCCATGGCCCCCTGGCCCCTGAATATGTGCCAAATGGTTTTGTAGAATCCAATATGAAGGATGTCCAGCCCCACTCCTCCGCTAGGATGCTCTCTAATGCCAAGCTAATCATGGGCCAGCACAGTGGCCCAACATGACAGTTTTACATTTACATAGTCTACTCAAGGAGGGTTAAGACCTGAAGACAGCTGGCCTGGAGGCCAGAGGCCATGAACACAGAAGGAGGGCTGACAGGAGCTCCTCCGGACCAGGGGCAAGGTTCTGGTCCGACTGTGTCCTAACAGTGGGAGGGGGTCAGCCCAACTTAGCCCAAAAGCCTGGGCAATGATACTTTTGAAGGATTACAGGTTTATTGCCTTCAAGTACAAATGGCGCCCCCTGTTGTCAGGGGCAGAGCAAAGTCATGTAGCTTAGAGAAGTCCACAATCGCTTTGGTAAGTGACTTGTAACGAATACATTCATTATTTGAATGCAAGCATTGTAGCGAACTTGAATCTGAGCCCATTTTTGTTGGCTTTCAAAGCACTTTCCATTGCATCTGCTATTTCTATGTGTTAGAAAACGCTATCTCTCTGTAGCTAACATCTAGGCAAACCTCAGACCAGCACAGACAATTTGAGCAAATCGGAGTGAAAAGGTTTCACAGTATGTTCAAGTGGTGCAAAGTAAGTTTAGAACTCCACTGGCCATGAACCATGTTGAGAGGGGAAAAAAAAGAAAAGAAAAGAAAGAAAAAAATAGGTTCTTCTGACCTGAGGGAGGGAAGCTTTCAGGCAGGTCAGACAGAATAAAAATAATTCTTGATGGGAAAACATGGCCTAAAGTCCCAGTTTAAATGGGGTAACCTGCTTCCTACACACACACACACACACACACACACACACACACACACACACGCACACACACAAGCAGCATGCACACGCCTGTGCACACACATGCACGCACGCGCCTTCACACACTCGCACATTCACATCAATTTTGGAGATAAAAGGCAACCAGGGTGGCTGACATCTGAAAGCAAAGCAACACGAACGTGAGGCTCATCCCCGCGGGAAGCGGCCTCGCGAGAACACAGCCCAGATGAGACACCTCTTAAAGATAGTTGTGCCAATTTTTTATTCCCCCCAACCCCCAACAAAAACAATTGAAAAGAAGGTAAAAGAGAAAAGAACTGGATTTGTTTCCCCTCCTTTAACCTGAAGAAAAGGACCACTTTTTAAACAGGTAGTTTAAAAGGGCTTTCAAAGGAGCAGGAAGTCCAGGTTGTCCTGACTGATGAAGGTGGAGGCCGTGCCTTCTGTGTCTCTAGGTGATAAATGAGGGGCTTAGAGTTCTGTATCACCCTGAAGCAAAACCGAATCTTGGTCATCCAAGAGAAGATCCGTGCCCACCACCTCGGCCTCGTCCATGACCCCTAACTGCTGGACCACATCGTCGTCCAGGATGTCCACATCCTTGACCGGCTTCATGAGACTCAGCTGGTCCAGGGGCAGCAGCTCAGGTGCCCCCACCGGCCCAGTAGTCCTCTCGATGGTGGCTGCCATTTCTGCTGCGAAAGCTGCCTTCTGAGCTTTCTGCCTCTGCTGCTCCTCTTGCTGCCGGTGAGTTTTCATGTGTGCATTCCGGCTTTTGATCTTGAAGAAGACCCTGGAAGAGAGGAAGAGCGCAGCTTGTGAAACCTCTGGGCAGAGCTTAGTTCCTGGAGATAAAGATGACCGATTCCTGCAGGGACTGGGGGTGTGTGCGTGCGTGCAGTGTGTGCGTGCAGGTTGCAGGTCTGCTCTGGGGTGGCTTTCTCCTGCTGTGACCAGTCATTTCTCTGGGCATACATGGAAGAGGGCTGGGGACAGGGAAACACTGATGGTAAGTCCTGCTTCCTTCCTGTCTTAAAGGAGACCTCAAAGGCTGTCCTGTCTAGCCAGTCGAGCAGGTGCCTTTGCTTCTCCTCTGACATCCTCCTGTTGCTGTCACTAACAGCACCCCTCTGCACAGGAGAATCCCAAATCCTGTTGATGCCCTCTGACTGCCCACTGTAGAGCAGCCCATCCGCTACCCCTGGCTTCTGGCCCTTCTTCCAGCCGGAGCCCACCAAGGATAGTCCACACACACTTAGTGCACCCCTTTTCCATTCCACTTTTTCCAGCAAGGCTCTCGTCCCTTCCACTTCAACCTCATTGGACCAGTAACCGCGTGCGACCAATTCCAATGGCCTTTCTTCAGGCTTTACTGTGCTGGGCTGCCAAGCCCCACCTACCATTCCTTTTCACTGCAGACCCCTCTTGGTCACCATAATTCTCATCATTTCATATCGTTTTCTTTAGAATGAAAGTGGGTCTCAGCTAGGAGAGGCTGTGCCCTCCCAGGAAACATCTGGCGATGTCTGGAGACGTACTGGATTGCTGTATCCGAGTTGGGAGGTGTTTGTCTAGCACCAAGCAGAGACCAAGGACGCTGCTACGTGTCTTATTTTAAAGGTCAGCCCTTCTCCCCTGGGCAAGGAATTATGTGATGCAGAATGTCAGTGGTACCCACAACCCTGGGATAAAAGGGTCCCAGATTCTTCAGATTAAGGGTCCAGGCTCTTTATTCTAGCCACTGGCACACAACTGTCTGTTGATTTTCCCTACTGCTTCAAGAATATGGTGGGAAAGCAAGGTGTTGAGACAGCATGTCCTGCACATTCAACATGATTTACTATCTAGGCCATTTTCCGGAGTGTTAGCTCAAATAAGAGCCTGTGTTTAGGGAGAAGAAGTAGCATAAATACAATTATGTGACCCTCTCAAGCCAACCCACCTACCCACCCAGTCAGCCTTAGTCCAACAGGCTAAGGACTTGTACTGAAAAGGAACATCATTTGAGCGGCAGAAGGAGGCCATGCATGAACTTGGTCAATGCTATTCCTAACTGGAAAAGCTCAGGAAGCAGTTCTAGTTTTCAGTAAAATTCTACTTGAACTTTAGAGAGAAGAAGAGGCAGGTGAGAGGCTTGGTAAAAGCGTTTGCAGAGAAAGCCTGGCCGCCTTGAGTTCGAGCCCCAGGATCTACATAAAGATGAAGGGGAGAACTAACTACACAGAGCGGTCCCCTGGCCTCCCACATGTGTACTGGCATGTACATGGGCACACAAACACTAATAACAAAGTCAAAAAGAAAAGATTGCAAGTAGTATAAGGGCAAGACAAGAAAAATGCTCACTGTGTGTTTTTGAGTGGCCACCGGAAACATGAAATACGAGGCAAGCACAAAAATCATAAATACATCTGTGCACACAGTGAGACTCCTGCAGATGGAACCCATACTAAGCACAAGGCTCACATGCTTTTTTAAAAATATTTATTTATTATGTATACAATATTCTGTCTGCGTGTATGCCTGCAGGCCAGAAGAGGGCACCAGACCTCATTACAGATGGCTGTGAGCCACCATGTGGTTGCTGGGAATTGAACTCAGGACCTTTGGAAGAGCCATCTCTCCAGCCCAAGGCTCACATGCTTTACACCCACTTTTTACACACACAGCTGAAGGTACTTTTATACCTTTTCGTTTGTTTTGGTTTTTTGAGACAGGGTTTCTCTGTGTAGCCCTGGCTGTCCTGGAACTTGCTTTGTAGACCAGATTGGCCTTCAACTCAGAGATCCACCTGCTTCTGCCTCCTGAGTGTTGGGATTAAAGGAGTATGCCACCACTACCTGGCCTTTAAAATATCATAATTGTTCTTTTTATTTTGTTGCTATTTTTTTTGTATATGAAAAGGCATTTGGCTGCATGTAATTTTGTGCACTGCATGTGTGCGGCACGTGTGGATGCCAGAAGAGGACATCAGATCTTCTGGAACTGGAGATGGTTCTTAGTTACCATCTGGGAGCAAACCCATGAAGAGCAAACAGTGCTCCTCACTGCTAGGTCAGCTCTGCAGTCCACCTGACATGTACCTGAGGACCCGCAAGCAGAGGTCCCCGCTGGCCCTACTGATGGAACTAGAAATGTTTTCCTGACAGTTTCGGAGACCCCGGTAGCTGTCTCCACTCCTCATGTGTTTGAGGCACTGGAGACTATAAAGAGAAATGCAGCAAGGCTCCTAATGGCCACCAAGGTATGACGGTGCCAGAGCCTTGAGGTTAGGCCGAGCCATCGTGGAGGAGCCGTGTATTTTACTAGCTAGGCTCTTTGTAAAGCAGCTCGCTAATCAAAACAAAGCAGAAGGCTGGAGCAGCGTGGGAAGCCAAGCACTGATCTGGATACAGCAAGATTTAATATCAGCTTTGCTTTCCTGGCTGTGTGACTTGGGACAAGTTGTTTTACCTGACCTTAAATCTTTATTTGTAAAATAAGCATGAAAACAACTTGGATTGGATGGGGGTTTTCCCTGTGAGGATTTAGTGAGCTCACATACATGAAGTATGTAATAAAGTAAATCCCAGGACACAGCTGCTATAGCCCCATCTACAGTTATCTTCCTCCCTTAGCTGTTGCTTTAAGGCACACGTGAAGGGGTAGGGATGAAAAATAGGTTTTATCCCATCCATGGGCTCTAATCAACTAGACATGCCAGTTTGCATCATTATGATTCATTGTCTAAGTGTGACGTCAGAGAATGAGGAAACTGATTAGCGATGTCTGCTGTGGGCAGAGGCGTGAACGGAGGTAGCGAGAAGAGACCTCAGATCCCAGGGGCGGCATCAAGGGGAGCCCCGAGAGCCTTGGCTTTTTCTGGCTGAAGAAACAGCCCTCACAGGACAGCCATGC
Organism: Ondatra zibethicus; assembly: GCA_004026605.1. Classification (NCBI taxonomy): domain Eukaryota; kingdom Metazoa; phylum Chordata; class Mammalia; order Rodentia; family Cricetidae; genus Ondatra; species Ondatra zibethicus. The sequence continues at coordinate 70,763 of PVIU01002311.1, forward strand.
ATCGTGACCCTAGGTGTGGCCCCTGGTTCCAGTGTACCTACTTGCCACACTCCTTGCAGGGGAAGATAGTGGTGGGGTCTGTCTCTCCACTGGTGGTGCTGTGCGATGGTGAACTCTTTACTGAACAGTACCCACTCTGAGTGCCACCTGGCTTCTGCTTCCCAGAGGGGACAGCACCTCGGGTCTTGGTCACCTGGTTGGTGCCGCCGTGGATGCGGGCGTGGCCATTCAGTGCCTGTCGGGAGCTGAACACCTGGGGAAGAAAGGGAGTCACATGACATCTACAGTCCTGAAAAGGAAATTAGGGTCGTTAGTTACTCGTAGGAAAAACATGTGATACATGAAACAGCACACGGTTCATACAAGTAAACACTAGGCGTGTGCCACAGAAAGCAAAGCTCAGACACCCCAACCACAAACTGTGTCAACAACACTTCCTCAGTGGTCTAACCTGAGCCCAAGGCAGTGTGGCTCAGCACCAAGGACAAATGCATCGTCTCAAAGTCGGAGACCCAGAGTCTAGCTCTAACTTCTGTCTCTGTTGCAACTAACAGAGGCCATTGAACCTACTTGGTTTTCAAGTGCACCTCGCCGCCCCCCCCAGTGCAAAATGAGAGGAGTTCAAGCCTCCCTTGGTAGCCCATTATTTAATTCTTGTTGTTGCTTCCTGTGATAATGGGGGGGAGCCTGAGCCCCACACTTGCTAGGTGAATGCTCTCACTCTGAGCTACGCAGCAATCCAAGTGCACTGCAGCCACACCTAAGACTCCAAACTTTAACAGGATTAAACAAAGGACCGGGCTTTCTTCTAGTTTTGGGGACAGGGTTTCACTCTGAAGGCCTAATTGGCCTGGAACCTGCTATGTAGAGTAGATTGGTTTTAAACCTCTGCCTCCTAAGTGCTAGAATTACAAGTGTGTATCACAATGTCCTGGTTGGAAATACGTAGACTTTGATTATGTTAGAGTCTCACTCTACAGCCCAGGCGGCCTTGGCCTCACTGCAGCTCAATTCCTTATCCTCCTGCCTTTATCTCCTGAGTGCTGGGAGCACAGGTGTCTGCTACGTGCCTGGCTAATTTTTCAAATATTGACATAGAATAGGCTTTCTTGACCTCAGAATCACAGATACTTGGGTCTGGACAGTTGGGGACAGGCTGACACACAGCAGGGTGTTTACTGGCCGCTGTGGCTTCAACCCACCAGATGTGGGTCCCACTTTCCCAGTCCTCTGTCCACCACTGAAGTATGGGGCTATAATCCGCACCCCCAATCCTACAGCCCCCTTTCCACATGTTGCTCATGGGCCCTTTCTATTGCATTACATAGAAACAAATCTGTTCCTGATTTCCTGAACCCAGCCTCTGTTGCTAGGCATGGAGTAGGTCACCACACTGTCCTTGATGGGACTTAAAAAGTCATTAAGAGTGTCTGTCTCGCTGAGCATGTCTGATTAGGCAAAGAAAAAGATGATCTCCTTCCCCCCACCCCCCACCCCCAATTGGCCTAAACCCCAAACATTGATTTTACCTAAAACCATGAATTGAAAAAGCACCCACTTTCTGAACTAATTTACCAAGAAACATTGTCATTTGAAGTCACAGCTTAATAAACTCAGAACTGAAGTAATCTGGGCAAAATGGCAGTGATGGAGTGCAGAGGCCAGGCCATTGGTGGTCCAATACGCTGGCCATTGCTCATATTCTCTACAAAGTAAATGAAGATGTATACACTTTTGTTTTTCTAAAGCCTTTTCATTTTTTAAAAATGCAAATAAAATGAATTTTGGTATTAGTTAAATAAACATTTTATTTATTTATTTAGAGACAGGGTCTCACTATGTAGTCCTGACTAGCCTCAAACCAGAGACGCTTGCTTCTGCCTCCAGAGTGCAGGGACTAAAGGTGTGCACCTCCTGTCCAGCCAGGACATAAACATTGTAAAGACTTTCCTTGAATGACAGACTCCATAAACAATATTTAATATACTCTGCACTAGACAAGCGAAGATCAGCTAGAGGACAATGATGCGTCCCAGGAAGGGGACATTTGGGGGTAGCATCTCTGGAACTTGTCTATACAAGTGTGTCAGGCTTTAAGAAACCTGATTTGGGAAAAATCTCAGCAGTTTAGACTGGTGGGGATAGGCAGAATACTCAGAGTCCTTGCAAACAGCCTTTAGGATTTATGGAGACTTAGACAGCACTCAGAAGGAGTTTGAGGGAGTCCCCGAGACTCCCTTTAGCTTGTTCACAACATTAATTTGCTTAGTGAATTTTTGTCCCCTAAGATTGCAAAGACGAACTTTAGTTGCTCAGAAACAACTTTCTCAAATGTCACATTAGTGACATTTAAATTAGAGTCAGTAACATTTTATGGAGTATGAAAAGCTAAACAAGCTAAGCCTTCCAGAGATGAAGCTGGAGGTAGTTCAGTCAGGTCACTGAGTTAGAAAAGGGAAGCCCTGGCAGGCTCTTCTAGGAAATTCAAATGCATGCTGACAAGATAAATCTGGCCTTTGGTGACATATAGCCCGAGTGCCTGCACAGAGGCACCAGGAAACAGTAGAGCAGCCTTTCTGGTTTTTTTTTTTGCCTGAAGACCAGGTCTTACTATATACCGCAGGCTGGCTTCAAAGTCACAGTCTCCGGGGTGCGGGATTACAAGCCTGTGTCACTGCGCTTGGCTTTAGGGGCCTCCTCCAAATTATCCAGCATGTAGCATTGCGCTCGACAGAGAATACACACAGCCATCTCCCTTGGCTAAGCTCATTTTAAGAAAGCGATAGCTACATGGCGTGACCTCTGCCAGACATCCATTGCTCTTAGAACTAGGCAGTTGTACGACCCTCAGATCTCCCAGAGCCAGGGACAACACAGATACTTACAGCCCCACAGTTGGGCATTTCACAGATGAAAGAGCCAGATGGTTGGCCAGCGGCCTGCAGGGGTGGCCCCTCAGTGGGAGCCAGGGCAGGGACAGGTGGTGGTTCTGGTGACTTGGCCACTTCACTCTCCTCTTCTTTTATGGATTTCCTATCTTCTTCCGGGTCCTCTTCTTCCTCCTCTGCCTCTTCTTCCTCTTCACTCGTCTGCTATTAACAAAAGCAAGAAGGTGATATCCCCAAAAGGGATTGTTAGTAGTGGACAGAAATCACAAGCCAGGACATGGGACACTGGGGCTGTGTCACTCTTTTCCTATGGTAGGTGACAGAGTGTGAGGCTGGTCTCTGGACACTGGGATCTTGGGGCAGAGAATATTCCATACTGCACTTTGAGTTCCCCCATGACCCCTTACAGAAAAATCAAGCAAAGGCAGAGGGGACAGAGGTGAAGATGCCCTGCCTAGGGGTTGGAGACAGCACAGTGGGTAAGCGCTTGTACACATCATGAGGATCTGAGTCCCAGACCCAGGCCCCAGATAAGAGCCAGGTGTGTGTGGGCGCTGTAACCCCAGGGCTGGGAGGTGGAACAAAGGATCCTTAGAGGTTGCTGGTCAGCCAATCTAGCCAAGAAGTTAAGCTCCAATCTCACGGAGAGACCCTGTCTCAAGAATAAGGTGGAGGGACTGGAGCAATGGACAACCTGTTAAGAGCACTTGCTGCTCTTTCAGAGGATCTAAGTTCAGTTCCCAGCACCCATCTCTAGCAGGTCACAGTCACCCGTAACTCAAGCTCCAGGAGATCTGGCTTCCTTGGGCACTGCACACATGTGACATACATTTATATAGACACACATACATATACATAGAAAATAAAATAAGGACTGGAGAGACGGCTCAGCAGTTAAGAGTGAAGACTGTTCTTGCGAATATCCAGTGCTCAGCTCTCAGTGCCCTCATTGGGTGGCTCTCAACCATGTAACTCCAGCTGGAGGGTATGTGATGTCCTCTGTGGCCTCTATCGGCCCCTGCATGAATGTGGTGCACATATATAATTCACATTCAGGCCCACAACACATATACGTAAAATAATAAAATATTTTATAAAAACACTTTAGGTGGGGGTGGGGGCTGGAGAGATGACTCAGCAGGTAAGAGCACCCGCTGTTTTTTCGAGGACGCAGGTTCAGTTCCCAGCACCCACATGGTTCCAAGGGCTCTTCTGACACTTCTGGATTCCACGGGCATGAGGCATCATGGGCAGGTAAACACTCACACACATACAACAGGACATTAAAGTAGCAAGCTATCGAGCAGTATGGTGTTGGCAGGGCTGAGAAAGAATTCAGGGATTAATGTAATTTTGAAATAGCGATCTACTTAATTTTACTTATGTGTATATGTTTAAGCCTACGTGAGTTTATGTGCACCATGTGCATGTGATGCCTGAGGAAGCCAGAGAGCATGCAATCCTCTGGAGCTGGAGTTATGGATAGTTATGAGCCGCCTAATGTGGGCGCTGGGTGCCAAACCAGAGTCTTCAGTACGAGTGGGAAGTGATGAGCTATCTCGCCAATCTTTTTTTTTCTTCTCCCTTTTTAGACAGAGTCTCATGTAACTCAGGCTGGCTTTGATCTTGCTATGTAGCCAAGGCTGCCCTTGACTGCTGAACCTTCTATTTCTATCTCTCAAGTGCTGGAATTATAAGCATAGCCTACCACCATACCTCTCTCTCTCTTTTCCCAGACAGAGTCTCACTATGTAGCCCAGACTGGCTTTGAAGTTGCAATTGAAAAGGTACTCCTTTTGCCTCAGCTTCTCAAGTGATGGATTACAGACATGCATCACCATGCCTGGCTAAACACAGGATTTTAAGAAACTCCCATCTACTTCCTGCCTGAGCAGCTACTTGACTCTACTTGGGCTTTTGCATGCCTGGAAGAGGCTGAGGACCAGGACACAGGAATTCTCCAGCAGTCTTTACCTGACTGCCATTTGTCTCTGCCAGGTCCTCCTGTATACCCGCTGTCTATAGCAAGCCATCTCCAGTTTGTCCCCTGAGCCATGCAGCTCTAGGCAAGCCTTTGGTTCTCAGAATCATGAAGCAGGAATTTCCAAGAAGAATAAAGATTTCTGAGAACAGTGGTACCCTGAATCCAGAAACCACAGGTTTCCTCTCTCATGAGTTATTTTATTTTTATTTTTAGACAAGGTCTCATCATTACATAACTCTGGCTGGCCTAGAACTCACTGTAGACCAGGCTGGCCTGAAAGGAAAGAGATTCACCTGCCTCTGCTTCCCAAGTGCTGGTATTGAAGGTGCGTGATACCACACCTGGCTTTTATACTTTTATTTTTAAACTATGTGTATGTCTTTGTATGTGGGTACGTACACGTGGGTGCCCTTGGAAGCCAGAGGCATCAATTCCCCAGAGCTGGAGTTAAAGGCTATTGGGAGGTGCCCAGTGGATGCGCTAGGAATCAAACTCAGGCCCTCTGGAAGAGCATCGAGTGCTCTTAACCACTGAGTCATCTCTCCAGCCTCTCCACCCTCCTCCCCTCTTCCCTCTTTAAGACAAAGTATCACTCCATAGTCCAGACTGGCCTAAAATACATTATGTATTCCAAGCTGGACCAACTTATGCCAACCGTGCCTCTGCCTCCTGAGTGCTGGAGCACATTACAAGTGTACACCACCATAGGTGGCCTCTCTCCAGTATTGATTTAGGAGTGGGTTGTGAGAGAACGCAGAGATGATACCCACCAACCCAAGGCAGTTGCCACTTTTCCCTGCTTCAGTGTGAGTCACAGGTGACACCATGCAGACATATATTCAAGAGGCTGCATTAGCAAGGTATGTGTAAGAAATGGCCAGTTTCCAGCCAGTTAACTGACCACTTAGTAATAATTACGCAGTCAGTGTGAATGGACACAGGCCCAGCACCTATAGTAGTTTCTGGAATAAGGCCCCTTGTTAGCACAGAACACACAGGCTGATTTTACATAGATGGTCTTCTGTATCCGCCTATCACCCTTCAAATCCAGAGTCTCAGGCAAAAAAAAAAAAGAGTCTACTTTCAAAGAACCGGGGGACTTTGTAGTCATAGCTACTAAGTGGACCGTGGTCTCCAGTTTGGCATTTATGAAACATGCTTCATAACAAAGCTTTGACAACAATGGCATCTGTTCCATGGACGTACTATAATTACAGTTTTCTCACAATGCCATCTATTAGGAACTCTGAAGACATACTTCACATGGCCACAAAGTTACAGACTGAATTCTACCATCTGGTGGTTCTGAACATTTCAGGAATTCAGATGGGTTTTCATTTCATTTGGCAATCTGCACAAGTTCACAACATATTTATCAGCAAGATGGAGTGACTCAGAGATGTGAAGATAGGAGAACCAAACCCCAACATGTAGTAGTCTGTAGCTACATGTCGGCCATTGTACGACGCACGGCAGATGAAAGCAAATGACTTCAGATGGGAATCGGTCAAACACAGGGGAGGGAGGAGATACATACATACATGTATGTACATAGAACTATAAATGGATATAATTGTATGTGTGTGTTTGTGTGCGTGCATGCCACTAGCATGCCCTGCCTGCAGAAGCCAGAAAAGGCGTTAGATCCCTGTACCTGGAGTTACTGACAATTGTGAGCAGTCCTCTGTGGGTGCTGGGAATAAAACCAGCTCCTCTGGGAAAGCAGCAAGCTCTTAACCGGAGCCATCTCTCCAGCCTGAGGAACTACATGTAACATGGTGCCCGACCCTCGACTGTGCATACCGAGAGTTCCTTGTGGAGGGTGGCGCTTTTATACCCACACTCCAAGAAACGGGGAAATTAGAATACAGACTTTCAACCCCAATCTGCCAAAGACATATGTCTAAGTGTCACGGTTGTTCTTGACAGCAATGAAGAAATGAAGAAAAGGTATTAAATGTGTGGTGTCAATCAGGCACCTTCCCCCACCCCCATAAGACTTCCGATTCTCCCAAAACTCTTTATAGATTTCTTTCTTAAGCAAATCAGAAAGTCAGCCAGATAAGTCATTCCTTAGCTCATACAGCCAGCAAAGAAATTGAACTGAGAGGCTGGGAAGACGGCTCAGTTGGTAAAGTGGTTGCTTTGCAAACATGAGGACCTGAGTTCAAATCCCAGAATCCACTAAAGAAGTTTGGCGTGGTGGCATATGCTTGTAATACCAGAACTGTGAAGGTGGAGATGGGGTCACTTGGCATCCAGCCACACCTCACTAGTTAGCTCTGGATCCCAGGGCGACCCAGACTCAAAAAGCAAGGAGGGAGGCACACTTCCCTCCGCTTTTCCTCTAAGAGAGGAAGGGCCAGTGATGCCCCAGGCTGGGTCTCACCCTATCCTGCTGAGCAAGCGCTCACGCTGCACCCACCCTGACCATCGCAGAGTCATTCCTAACCAACCCTTTAGGTCCTCAGTTGTCCCCGAGCTCCCTCAGGGTCCCTTTGCATTTCCACTGGGAGAAATGCTCACTTGCCTTTCAGTATTTACACATGTGTGCACGTGTGTGTGCGTGCGTGTGTGTGTGTGTGTGCTCACTCGCATACCAAGACCCACATGCTGAGGTCAGAGGACAACTTCTAGCAGTAGGTTCTCTCCTTGTGGTCCCAGGGACTGAACTCCGATCGTCAGGCTTGGCAGCAGGCACCTTTACCTGCTGTGCCATCTTGATGTCCCCTCACTTACCATTTAATAAAACTCTGAAGAACAGGTCCATGGGCTAGGGCTGGGCTTTCTGCACACAACCCTGTCCTCCCAGGTTTCCGTTTCTACTTGGCAACTGGTGCTCAGCATGTTGACTGTACTCACGGAGCCCAAGGGTAAGCTGCAGCTACAACTAGGATCTTAAACAAAGACTGCTTTTATGGGCCTGAGTCATCTTTGCACGTAAGCCTTTAGCTTTCCCTTTTGCAAGGGGCAGGGCATGTTTGCTGCTGATCCCGACTAGTGCTGGGTAGTTGCCAATGAGCCAGTAGGTGTGGTGCCTTCTCTACTTTTCTTCCTCATCTGAGGCTGCACTGTGGCCTTTCCTCTATTAACGAGCACTGACCAAGATGGCACTTCTGTGCTGTATGATGATGTCTCTCTAATAGCATCCCCTCTGTTCAGCATCTCTTTGCTCATTTCATATCCCTCCAGAGTTCACATAGAGATGCTATTATGGACCAGCGACTCCTGTCTCAGAAAAATGTCCATTCATTGGACAACTACTTAGCGAGTGTCATTACAAGTATTCCCTGGGTTCTCTCCCTAGGCCCTTGTTACTGCAGAACCTGGGAAATGACTTTCTCTTAGCAGACCACACCATGTGATTCTTCCCTTATGTGCATGTGAGTGGAGGCCAGAGGCTGATGGGAGGAGCCTTCCTCTATCACTCTCGGCCAAATACACTGGGGCAGAGCCTCTCAATGCACCCCAGAGTTCACAGATGTGGCTAGTTGGGCTAGCTATCCTGCTCCACGGTCTCCTATCTCTGAACACTAGAATTATGGCTATGTAGCCGTGCTTGACTTACATTTACATGGGTTCTTGCAGGACAAGCACTTTACCCACGGAACCATCTCCCTAGTCCCTGATATCTGATTTTATCTTTTCCCAAAACACAGCAGTAACATGGTCCAGAACATTCCAGAAACAAATGGGACTTTTCAAATCACTGAAATCATCTGTCCCACTTTACAGTTCAGCAGGGAGCGAGGGCCTAGGCTGGCATTTCCCGTGATTCCTTGCTTACTGTCTATTCTGCTCATGTGAATGACAAGGCTCGGTGACCCTGGGCAAACCTCCTCCCTGGGCTGTAGTTGGGAAACTGAGTATCCTTTTGTAGTATCTAAGACTTTCTGGTTCTCACCTCATACTGTTTTCAAATACTCTTAGAATGCATAGTCAAGTTTTCACTGTAAGCATGACATCATCCCAACTAGACTATGTCTTGTGAGTGGTGAGGACACAGAAGGCAGACACCGTTTAGCATCCTGAGTGTTGACATCCACACATACTGCTGTTTAAATATTAAGGAAAAAACAATAGGGATTTTTTTTTTGGCTTCCTGAATCCCCTCTGCTTTGTAGAGGATCTTTGTTTCTGTGTGTCTGTTGCATGTTTCCTCATCCTCAACAAATGCCTTCCTTCAACTGCATAAGTAAGTCAGTGCACAAGTATGTTTGTATGTGCACCTTGTTGTGCTTGATGCTTGAGGAGGCCAGAAGAGGGCGCTAGATCCCTGAGACTGGCGTTACAGACAGCTGTGAGTCACCACATAGCTCAGGGAACCAAACCCAGGCCCCTGCAAGAGCAGTCAGTGCTCTTAACCACTGTCTGTCCAGCTCACATATTGGTGTTTGTGTTATGGGAATTAATTGCTTTCAGTTGACTGAGCCATAGGAGGCTGTGTTGCTTTTTTCCTTCTTTCACATTTTGTATATTCATTTTTAAAATACTTATTTATTTATTTAGGTGTTTTGAGACAGGGTTTCTCTGTGTATCCCTGGGTGTCTTGGAACAAGCTCTATGGACCAGGTTGGCCTCGAACTCAGAGATCTGCCTGCCTCTGCCTCCTGAGGGCTGGGATTAAAGGCGTGTGCCACCACCACCTGGCTGCAAAAGATTTACTTTACGTGTACGTGTGTGTGGCTGGGTGTGAATATGTGCACATATGAAAGCAGGTGTCGTACGAGTCTTGGAGAGGGAACTGATCCCCTGGAGCTGGAGGTGTGGCACAGTTGTGAGTTCTCCCCATGTGGGTGTTGGGAGCCAAACTCAGGTCCTCTGGAAGAGCAGGGTGCACTCTAAACACTAAGCCATCTCTGTAGCCCCAGGTCTTTACTTTAAAATTTCATTTTTATTTAGGTTTTTTTTTTGGTATAGATTTTCATATAGCCTAGGCTAGCCATTGAATTACATAATCAAAAATGACCTAGGCCTTCTGATTTTCCTTGTGACCACCTTCTGAGAGCTGAGATGACAAGTGAGAGCCACCACACCCAGTATTATGAAGTGCTGGGATTTCAACCCCGGGTGCTGTGTATGCTAGGCAGGGAGTCTACCAGCTGAAGCACATTCCCAGCTTCCACCTTAGGTCTTAGGTGACCCTGGACTGACTGACCGCTACTTAAGGAGATCAATGCCAGGAGTGGATGAGGATATAAGGACTGGAATCATCCATACTTGCTCAGCAGATCTTCAATGACTAAACTTCCTGGTACTACCTATAGGTCAAAACACATCGTGTTCATGCCCCCAAATCCCAGAGGGCCTCCATCTTTTCTGAGATGCATCATGGTAGCAGGCGCAGGTCCTGTGCTCACGGATAAACACTAGTGGATCCGAGAACGTTAAACACACAGGGCTCTTTTCAAAAGAAGGGATGTATAACTTGTCATGCATCCAGAAGGCTGGGAACAGATGTGGTTAGTAGCCTGGTGACCTTTGCACTGTCTGTGTGGCAGAGAGGACACTGGATTCTCCCCTAGACCCTCATCACAGACTTGTCCGTCTGTGGAACCCATCTTTATGGCAGATGTCACATGTGCTGTACAAAGAGTCTCTCACACAGGACTGAGTTAATCATCACCAGGGAAATTTTCACTGAATTGTGCTGTGCTTAAATACGCCTAAAAAACTCCTTAGGCCAGACTCCCTAAGCCTGAACTCTGGCTCCTGAGCCGTGCTGAACTACTTTCTTGCCTCCTGCAGATTGTTACTCTGCTGGCCAAGGTGACTGCAGAGACCCCCACGTGTCATGTTCTCAGGACAATGACATCTATGACACAGAAGGCTCAGGGAAGAATATTAGAGAGGGTGAGAGCGCCTTCCTATAAGCCAGCCCAGCCAAGAGTGGGACTCCTGACTGTGTAGAATCACAAAGCAATCACATCTTTTATCAGAGGAAGGGTTACAGCCTGAACCTGGGACGCCTTCCTTCTGCCTACACCCAGAAATCAAGTCCTAAGGCTCATAAGTGAGCAGGGAACTCTGTCCCCTTTTCTAGCTGCTGTCGGGTAAAGCAAAAGCACACCGGTCACTAGGAGTCCAGGAAGAGAGCGGGAGCAGCAGCAGAGGAGCCAGTGAGCAGCGTCACTCACCATGCAGTCATCAATGGTTTCCGCTAGGCGTGTCCGGTGTCTCCTCCCTAGCCGCATTATCTTCTTCCAGGTGTAGTAGTACTCCACGCACTGAGCTACTGTCTTGGACTTCACCTGCCAAGAAAGTGTACCACGATTAGCTCCAGCGCTGAACAGCGTGCGAGCCTTGTGGAACATCTAAGTCTGTAATAGGCAGAGGTATGCCGATCTCTGAGAGTTCAAGGCTAACCTGGTCTACAAAGGAAGGTCCAGGCCAGCCAGGGCTACATGGTAAGACTCTTTCTCAGAAAACAGAGACAAAACCAAAAACAAAAGAGTAGGAACTATTCTTTCCACAGCTGCAACATAACTAGGCTCTCCCAACCATTTCTAAAAACAAATGGTAACATTTGTGCATGTGTATTTTCTCAGGTGTGTCCACATGTGTGGAGGTCAGAGGACAAGTGGTGGGAGTTAGTTCTCTCCTTTCGCCATGTGAGTCCAGGGGATCAGACTCAGGTCATTGGACTTGGCAGCAAGCTCCTTGAGCCATCTAACTGGCCCTTACTACTCATTTATCTTAGGGCTATTCCAGAAATTCTTAACGCAGGCAATAAGAAGCACAAATGCATGCCCTTCCCTCCGCCGTCTTTCCCTCGCGAGAGGCAGCAGGCACTCCATCAACACTATCTTGTGACGTGCTAACCTCTCCCTCCATGCAGAGCAGTTGGCAGAGATCTTCTTTCCCTAAGCTATGCCACAGATGCTTTTCCATTTAAAGGGCTCTGCTCTGTCTTGACGACTCTTAAAACCTATTTATGATCTAGTATGGTGCATACCTGCAATCGCAACACTTGGTAAGTTGGGGCAGAGGGATCAGAAATTAATGTCCACACTCAACAACATAGCCAGTTCCAGGCTAGCCCAGGCCATGAGAGACCCTGTCTCAAAACCAACCCAAACCTATTTATGAACACATTCTCAGCAACAGACTAAGCATGGTAGGCACAAGTGCTTCCCTAATGCAGGGCACAAGTTTTGCCCTGTGAGCCCAAAGAGGCAAGGTATCTCTTACCCAATATGCTTCAACCCAGGTGATGGCACATGCCTGTAATCCCAGCTCTCAGGAGGTGCAGGCAGGAGGAACAGATGTCCTCTTTGGCTACATACTGAGTAGTGGGATAGCCTTGGATACATGAGCAGACTCCATGTGTAAAGGTGTGAGCTGTCAA
>PVIU01002311.1:83082-176784 GCA_004026605.1 Ondatra zibethicus
CACACACACACACACACACACACACACACACACACACACACACACACACACACACACACGAGACCAGGAGAGTATCAGGCTTGGATTTAGACACTGCACAACCTTTCCTGGCTACAGTCTCTCACCTGAAATCAGCTGCTCTAAACCCTCAGAGCATCCTGGATCTTAAACCTTCACATTAGGGATGCTCAACCTTCATATATGTTTTGGAATGAAGCATTCCTTTGCTTAGTTCACAGCCCTCCATGCTCAGGTGGGGTTCCATCGCCCCGGTATGGGGATGGAAGAGTGGATATACAGCCACCTTCACACTGAGACGAGGGTGCAGCAGAAGTGTTGGTTGCCCTCTTCAATGCCCACCTGCCATTTGGAATTACTACATGGGTCCCACCCCCGAGGGGTGAGATACTGTCCCAAAGGGTCCTTGATTAAAAAACTGCACTGGCTTGTAAATACTGCACATGAACTAGTCATGGAACCCAAGTGCAGGATATTTAAGAACTAAGGTTCAGGCAGAGTGTTACAGTTTTAGTGTGGCTTGTCCCCAGAGGGCTCGTGCTGGGAGCTTAGTCCCCAGGGTCATGTGACACCTGGAAGAAATGGGGCTCATCAGGAACGACAACACATGGCTTGAATCCCAGCACTTGGGAAGTAGAAGCAGGTAAATCTGTGATTTCTAGGCCAGCCTGGTCTACACAGTGAGAACTTGCTAAAATGTGGGGAGGGGGTCTCTCAGTAAAGATCATTAGGTCTTGAGGAGCATTAGGTAGGTGTGTGGTGTGTGTGTGAGAGAGAGATGTGCAGGGCAGGAGGGTGCCAGGTGTCCTGCTCTGGTACTCTCTGCCTTATTTCTTTAAGACACGGTCTCTCAGTGAACCTTGAGAACCTTGAGTGAGCCTTAAACAGTCATCCGTGCCCCTTGATCCCCCCACTCTGCCCTGAAGCAGTGGGGTCACCGGTACAGGCACAGCCATGCTTAGATTTTTGACGTGCACTCTAGAGATCTGAACTTAAGTCCTCACACCTACACAGTAGGCACTCTCTCTCACAGCCATTTCCCTGTGTCTGAGGGGTTTGCAGAGAGCAGCTGCCCCAGAGTGAGCAGACCCTCAAAGGCTCGGTTCTCTGTGTCAGGAAAACATCTGCCTTCCACTTGTCACCTGCCATCAAGCCCTCAGCAGAGGCCAAGCCAACCCCCTGGACATTCGGGAATCAAACGGTAGGTTCTTTTCATTAAGAAGCTGTTGAAATACTTTGGAACATTTTGAATTTTTGCTAAACCACTCTCAGTCAGCTAAAGCCTATGAAATGTTATCTATTAATGTATGATTTCCTCTATGGGTGACTTATCTCTTCTCTTCTTTTTGTTTTTCCTTTTAATACAGGGTCTCATGCATGCTAGGCAGACACTCTACTGAGCTATATTCCAAACCTGGGAGGACTGATCTATCTGTCTGCCTGCCTGCCTGCCTGCCTGCCTGCCTGCCTGCCTGCCTGCCTGCCTGCCTGCCTGCCTGCCTGCCTATCTATCTATCTATCTATCTATCTATCTATCTATCTATCTATCTATCTATCTATCTATCTATCTATCTATCATCTATTTACCTAACCTACCTACCTACCTACCCTATCCATCTACCTTTCTTCCTTTCTTCTGTAAAGTGCTATATAGTTATCACTCCCCTCTTTTTGGGGTGGAGCGGTGTCGTTTTTGAGACAATATCTCACTACGTAGCCCAAGCTGGCCTGGAACCTGCATGTAGACAAGGCTGGCATTGAATGCAATAGAGGCCCACTTACCTCTGCCTTCAGAATGCTGAGATTAAAGGTGTGTGCCACCATGCCTGGCAGATATTATTTTTCATCATTACTGTCATTATTATGGGGTCTGACTCCAGGAATCCTGACACTAAGGGAGGGAAGGCCACATCCCTCCCTTACAATGTCCTAGGAAAATGCCATCAGAGATACGATCACTTGTGGAGGCTGGGACTCAGCCCCAGTTCTAGTCGTTCTGAAAGAATTGTACATTCAACACACATCCACTAAAACAGGAGCCCAGGGATTGGGGAGGTAGACTGGCTGGTAAAGTGCTTTACTTGTAAGCAGGAGAATCCAAGTTCTGTCCCAAGAGCCAACGTAAGACAGACACGTATGGTGGAGCACACTGATAAGCGTAGCACCGGGGAGGAGGAGACAGGGATCCCTGGTGCCCACCAGCCAGCCAGCGTAGCCTGTACAGTGAGCTCCAAGCCAATCAAAAATCTGTCTCAAACAAGAAAGGTGTGCAGTGGGGGCTGGAGAGATGGCTCAGTGGTTAAGAGCATTGGCTGCTCCTGCAGAGAACCCAGGTTCAATGCCCAGCACCTATAAGGTGGCTCACAATTCTCCCTAACTCTAGTTCCAGGAGATCTGATACCTTCTTCCTGACTCTGTGGGCATCAGACATGCATGTGGTGCCCATACATACATGCAGGCAAACATTCATACACATAAAATAAAAATAAATCACTAAGAAGAGAAAGGTGGACAGTATCTGAGGAACAATATCCAAGGTTATCCCCTGACCTACACACACACTCACGCACACACACACACAGAAACCTTATACCGCAGAATCTTTACAACCTATGTATTCTTTTCCCATCACATCCATCACAGCTCCCAGTTCCCCGCCACCCCTGTAGCGATCACCATCGTGCCCCGTGACGGTGGAAGACAACAGGCCTTTTGTGAGGACGTCATAGAAGCGGTGAACAAAAATGTCTCACCATGGTGATGCCCATAATCTCAAAGTTCCTTTCAGGTGAGTGGTGGGAAAGAGGCTTACCATCTTCTGCACAAAGATAAAGTCCTTGCTGTAGGTGGCCAGCGCTTTGTTAAACAGTTTCCTTTCTAGAGAGGTCCACTTGTCAGAGCCTGGAACAAAAGAGCATTCGTTAGGGATGGTGCGCTCTCTCTCTCTCTCTCTCTCTCTCTCTCTCTCTCTCTCTCTCTCTCACCAGAACAAAAGTCTGGCATCCCAGCACTCAGGAGGAGGAGGACACAGGAGACTGAGGAGTTCAACCCTAGCCTGAGCTACATAGTGAACTTAAGGCTAACCTGTGTTACATGAGATTCTGTCTCAAAACAAGAAAAATAAAAAGAGAAGATCCCAGTTCTCTGAACATTCACTTGGTCTAAGTCATGCTCCAACTGTCTAGAAAAAGGGACCACACATATGAAATCCATCTTTCAATAAAAAGCTAGTCTAGAGCTGGGAACAGTGTTGTGTGCCCGTACTCCCAGCAGCAGGAGGCGGGAGAACCCAGAATCCAATGCCAGCCTGGGCTACCTAGTGAAGCCTTGCTTAAAAAACCCAGAACAGCCTGTGAAATGTAAGAGTCGGCAGCTCTGATTCTGGTTCAAAACTCGGCAAGTCACTTAAGCCAAGACTTCAACTTTGTAATCAATGAGTAGCAGTAATTAGAACTGCTCCCATTAGGAATCAGGTTTCTGTGAAAGTTAAAAATAATCCCATATGGGCTAGGCAGTGGTGGCGCACGCCTTTAATCCCAGAACTCGGGAGGCAGATGCAGATAGATCTTTGTGAGTTCAAGGCCAGCCTGGTCTACAGAGTGAGTTCGAGGACAGTCAGGGCTACACAGAAAAATCCTGTCTCGAAAAACCAAACAACAACAACAACAACAACAACAATAACAAAAAAAACCATGAAAAACCACCATCACCACCACCCAGGTGGCTAGGTTCACTGTCTCTGCCATTACAAAGGCCAACATTCAAGGCAGCAACTAAAGCTATGAAGGTGAATCCCAGTGGAACACAGAGAAGAAACTCTGTCTTCTTGATAGGGCCAGGGGAGCAGGGAAGGCTATGAAGTAGAAAAATACCAGATTGGAGTTTTAAAAGTCATACAAAGGTCAGTAAGGTAAGAGAGACATAGAAGGGCTGGGGAAGGAAAGTCAAGTGCAAACTCATAGTCAAGAATAATACAGCTCCTTCACTCATTTGTTAAATTCTCGCTGTTTGCTGATGATATGAAAATTTACATAAATGAGCCCCAAAATTCTACCAAGGAACTTCTACAACTCATAAACACTTTCAGTAATGTAGCAGGATACAAGATTAACTCAAAAAAATCAGTAGCCCTCCTGTACACAGATGATAAAAGGGCTGAGGACAAAATCAGAAAAACAACACCCTTCACAATAGCCACAAATAGCATAAAATATCTTGGAGTAACTCTAACCAAACAAGTGGAAAACTTGCATGACAAGAACTTTAAATCTTTGATGAAAGAAATTGAAGAAGACACCAGAAAGCAGAAAGACCTCCCATGCTCTTGGGTAGGCAGAATTAACATAGTAGAAATGGCAACCATACCAAAAGCAATCTATAGATTCTACAGCAAAATTCTTCAAAGACCTCGAAAGATCAGTACTCAACTTCATATGGAAAAGCAATAAAACCCAGGATAGCCAAAACAACCCTGTACAATAAAAGAACTTCTGGAGGCATCACAATCCTTGACTTCCAACTCTACTACAGAGCTACAGTACTGAAAACAGCCTGGTATTGGCATAAGAACAGACAGGAGGACCAATGGAACCAAATTGGAGACCTGGATATTAATCCACACACCTTTGAACACCGGATTTTGACAAAGAAGCAAAAAATAACAAATGGAAAAAAGAAAGCATATTTAACAAATGGTGCTGGCATAACTGGATATCAACATGTAGAAAAATGAAAATAGACCCATATCTATCACCATGCACAAAACTCAAATCCAAATGGATCAAAGACCTCAACATTAAGCCAGCCACACTGAACCTTATAGGAGAGAAAGTGGGAAGTACACTTGAACGCATTGGCACAGACAATTGGCACCACTTCCTAAACAGAACTCCAGCAGCACAGACAATTAAAAAAATGGACCTCCTGAAACTGAAAAGCTTCTGTAAAGCAAAGGACACAGTCAACAAGACAAAACGACAGCCTATAGAATGGGAAAAGATCTCACTAACTCCACATCAGTCTGATCTCCAAAATATACAAAGAACTCAAGAAATTGGACACCAAAAGATCACATAATCCAATAAAAAATGGAGTACAGACCTAAACAGAGAACTCTCAACAGAGGAATCTAAAATGGCTGAAAGACACTTAAGGAAATGTTCAACATCCTTAGTCACCAGAGAAACGCAAATAAAAAAAAACTCTGAGATTCCATCTTACACCTGTAAGAATGGCCAAGATCAAAAACACTGATGACAACTTATGCTGGAGAGGTTGTGGGGAAAAGGGAACACTTCTGCATTGCTGGTGGGAATGCAAGTTGGTACAACCCCTTTGGATGTCAGTATGGCAATTTCTCAGAAAATTAGGAAACAACCTTCTTCAAGACTCAGTAATACCACTTTTGGGTATATATCCAAAGGATGCTCAATCATGCCACAAGGACATGCACTCAACTATGTTCATAGCAGCTTTTTTTGTCATAGCCAGAACCTGAAAACAACCTACATGCTCCTCAACCAAAGAATGGATAAAGAAAATGTGATACATTTACACAATGGAGTACTACATAGCAGAAAAAATAACAACATCTTGAATTTTGCAGGAAAATGGATGGAGCTAGAAAGCATTATTTTGAGTGAGGCAACCCAGACACAGAAAGACAATTATCACATGTACTTACTCATAGGTGGTTTTTAAACATAAAGAAAAGAAAACCAGCCTACAAACCACAATCCCAGAGAACTTAGACAACAATGAGGACACTAAGAGAGACTTACATAGATCTAATCTACATGGGAAGTATAAAAAGACAAGATCTCCTGAGTAAATTGGGAGCATGGGGACCTTGGGGGAGGGTTGAAAGGGGGAGGGGAGAGGCAGGGAGGGGAGCAGATGTAGAGCTCAATAAAAATTAAAAAAAGAGCAATACAGCTAATTCACTCATTTGTTCTCTAAGTATGTTTATTAGGGGTCAACTATGAGCAGGGCATGGTGTCAGGAAGAGGACCTTTGGGGACTGTGGGGGTGTGTGGTGCAAGAGCACTTGCTGTGAAAACAGGGTGACCTGAGTTCAAATCCCAGCACACACGTTGAAGCAGGTGTGGCCCACACAGCCTATGTTGGAGGCAGAGACAGGCGGATCCTGCAATGTCACTGGCTAGTCCCCCTTGCCGAAACAGCCAGCTTCAGGTTCAGAAAGAGACCCTGTCCCAAACAATAAGGTGGAGAGTGATGGAGGAAGACACCCTGTCCTTTTCAGACTTCTGCATGTGCCCGTGCATGAAGTATGTACACACACACACACACACACACACACACACACACACACACACACACACACCCCATCTAAAGAAAGCTGCCATCTAAGAATATTCACTACATCTCAGATGCTAACTATTTTACATTTATTAGTCACCGGGCTTTACTAACAACCCTGTAAGACTTGTCACTACTGTTCCACTTCACAGATGAGAAAATGGAGGTCTTCTAGCACGGTTTGGTTCTAGGTTCCCGGGGAAGGGAAGCACATTAGGCTGAAAAGATGAGGGGCGACAGTTAGCAGATTTGCAGCCTGTCGGGGCAAAAGCATTGTGGTCCTAACATGCCATTTAAGTCTTGCTGCTCAAACTTGATTAGTGGTTTTCTTTCCTAGCACAACAGGATACGCCGGGAGACTGGAGTCTGAATGGGACTGGCTTATCTGGAGCGAGAAACAAAGCCTACATGGCGGGTTTTCTCTACAAAATACCCAACCCCAAGCATTTCATTACAGCAACCGGAAACACGGTACTTAGTTCTGGGTGTGCTAGGGAAGGTGGTGGGCATAGAGAAGACTATGCTGTTCCTCTGGCTCCCAAATTCTCTCCATCTCTGATTCCTGGATGGCACATGGCTGGCCACTGATATTCCATCACCTTTTTTCAGGTCTCTGAGGAAATCTGAAGTTTTGTTTTTAAAGGGGTCTCATGATGTAGCCTTGGCTGGCCTGGAACTCATATGCAGACCAAGCTGTCCTTTTACAGAGATCTGCCTGCCTCTGCTTCTGAGTTGCTGGGATACAGGCGTGTGCTACCATGCCTGACCTCCTAGCATCTTTCCTCCTAGCTAGGGAAGGTCCAACTTTTCCACGTTACTCTGGCCAACTGCTAGGACTTCAGCACAGGCAATCTGAATAGCATTTTCCATTCAAACGTCTCTGGGTGGGCAGCCATCCTGGGATTGCAGGGGTGGCATGGGGCTCAGTGATGTAAATGCAGGTGTCTGAAATAAACACCCTTTCCACATAAATCTTTGGTGGGTCTTCCAGCCTCTAGACTGAACAGACCACAGTCCGGCTGGCTGGCTCCAGCTTCCAAAAGCACAGCAACTACTCATTTCCCTTGCAAGGCTGCATTTTTGCAGTGGTGAAGAGAATACTGTGGAGCAGAATCTTCTCCCAGATCTTCAGGAGCTGGAGAGCCTGACTTCCTGGTCTGTGCAAACGTCCACACCTGGAGGCGGGGGTGTGTCTGAGCAGGTGTAAAGGACGGCGGGAATGTCTGTGCCTTCATAGCCATTCCACGGTGTTCCTCAGATTAAGCCCAACATTCCGGGCCTCGCGGGGAGGAGGGGTTTCCAGCTCCTCTCCGCGGCTGGAGAGGTTGAAAGAGGAAGAAGGCTGAGAGGATTAACCAGCCAGCAACTTTAGCTGAGTGACTAGAGAACAGTCATGGCTCCTTTCAGGTGTCCGTCAAAACAGCAGAGGTAAGAGAATCAGACAGTGTTGGAAGGAGATGATGGTGTCCTGTCGCACAATCCCTGGCAGGTTAAGGATGGGTGGCCCTTGGTGCCCTCTCAGATGAATCACCTGATGCTGGTAACAGCCATCCCAAACAAATCAGTGAAAATCCTTCCCAACTTGAGATCGTAGATTTCTAGGAGTTATTGCCACTCTACCCAGAGACACGGCAGGGTCATCCAGCCTTCTCAAGCCAGCAGCGTCTCTGCGCAGACTACATTTCCTTCCACCCCTTACCTGGCTCACTATCTCCCTGCTGGTCCAAAGACCAGGGGTAAGTTCCCTGCCTCCTTTAGAGACACCCACTCCTGTGTGTCCACAAGGCTGGCTGGTCCATCTGCTAGGGGAGTCTCCACTCTTCAAGAAGAATGTAGGCCTCTGGGGAATGCCTTGGGATGCTGTTCTGTAACAAGGTCTTCGGTCACAGGAAAGAGGTGGGATGGTGGCTCCCCTTCTTTTCTGGTAACTCTTACCTGCAGGCTACAGTGACAGGTAGGGAGCACAGGGAGGGTGGCCCTGGTACAGAGGATGTGTGGTGTAGAGAAAGGGACAGCACTTGTATGTATGTTTGTGCATGCATGTGCCCAGCAGGGAAAGAGGCTAGACCAGACAATAAATTCGTTTCTCACACACAAGAGATGGCCTCTAGAGACTGGGGACTCCACACAGGAGTTGAAGGACCTTGGACAGATAAATGACATCTAATCATATGACATCAGTAGGCCATGACAAAGGGTGCCTTTTGTCAGGAGAGCTTCAGTTGTGAATGTGCCCCTGGCATTTCTTCCTTCTGTGATGGCAGGGAAGTCCACTTCTTAGTTTCTTCACCCTTGAACGGGGGACGGTGGCCAGTTCACTGTGACCAACACTGCTTGGTCATAAGTAGGTGCGCCGTGTCTCTACTGATCACTTGGGAGGATTCTGTATCAGCTCAGGCTATGGGACACACTGTCCCTCTGATGTGGCTACTCCAAGGCCGCCTGTCCCTGCTGGAACTCTGATTACATCCATTCTCACAGCTCTACTTCTCTCTGTAAGACCCCACCCCGTCTCAGCTGGCCAGTGGGGTTAGTGGGCTCCCCCTCCCCCGCCCTCACTGGTTCCACCTGGGGATTCCTGGCTATTGGGCTATTATCAGCAGGGCCCCCTAACAAGCCGATTAAGGCTAATGACAAAGAGCCTAATTAACTGGATGAAATGGGCACTGGAATAGTATCTAGAGAACAATGCACTGAGCTCTGGTTGCTGGGAAACAGGCTCCGGACAGTGGCTAATTTGGGGGCAATCTACAGCAAATCCTGGCAATTAAAAACAGACATTCCTGGGGTAGAGAGAACTTGGATACAGTATCTTTTCAGAGGGTCTCTCTGGCTTTTTGGGATTTAAAAACAAAACAAAATCAACTTTTACTGACGTTGTTATTGTGGTTATGGAAGAAAGACATGCTTGTTGTGAAAACGGGAGCCTTCATACCAGACTTCCAATGTCATACGGCGTTACCTGCAGCAGGTGAAGGTCAGAATTGTCTCCCTAGGATGCGGGTTGCTATTCTAGGTTCTTCTAGGTGCAGAAAGGAAGGAAGCCTCAGTTTGAACCCATATTTTGAACTTGTCACCAAACATTTTCTTTGCAAATGTTGTGTTAGGTGAGGCAACAGAGAATGTAATGAATGACTCAAGTTCTGCCACAAGAAGTCCACTATATAGTAAAAAACAAAAAGGCACCTACAGCTGTGTTCTTTGCAAGGTAACTCTAGCAAGCACACAATTCTGTCTCTATTAAACTTGGGCAGCATCCAAGACTAGAGCACTGACTTTCCTTATGGAAAGGGTGTCTCTCCTGGGTTTTATTCACCTTTCAAAATTCAAGGTAGAGTTTGAGGACCCAGTGGGTGCTCATGGTTGTGGTAGACTGACAGAAGTCTTCACTGTACCCTGTGAAGAAGCCAGATCCAATTCTACCATCCCCAACACTGCGCACATCTGCACCAGGACCTGTTCAGTGGAGAAATCAAGGCTGTTCCAGCTGTCTGGCCACAACCAGGTGCTTCTCCATCACAATACTGCCTCCCAATACCAGCGCAGAGGGAAAGCACCACAGAGCCTCTGAGCTGTATGTGGGTGGATGGAGCTGAGAGGGGCGGTGTGTCCTGGTGTGAGCTGAGCACTGGAGGCATCGCACAGCTGTTCTCTGAGGACCGCTGGACAGGCTCTCCAGCTTTGGCAGGCTGCTGTCAGGTCTGGGCCGCATGCCCACCTCCCTGGTCCTGAACGAGGGAGGGTTTCCACAGGCACACTTCTCTCTGTCCAGGAAAGCCATCTTGTCTTTCCTCCAGGGCACAGCAAAGCCTGGATCTGACTTCCTTCTCTAGGTGTCACTTAGGTTTTGGTCAACTTGACACAAATTTTGACATGCCTGCGAAGAGGGAACCTCACCTGAAAAATTGCCCCCATCAGATTGGCCTGTGACTATGTCTGTGAGACATTTTATTTGTTAAGTGATGGAGGAGGGTCCAGCTATTTGTGGATGGTACCATCCCTGGGCAGGTGGGTCTGGACTGTGTATGAAAGGTAGCCGAGGAAGCCAGATTAAGCAAGCCACGAAACTGCCTTCCGCCATGGTCTGCTTCTGTTCCTATCTCCTGGTTCCTGCCTTGGCTTCCCCCAATGATAGACTGTAAGATATAAGTCAAATGAACCCCTTCCTCCCCACGCTGGTTCTGGTCAGTGTTTTATCACAGTAATGGAGACCAAACCAGAACAGGAACTGGAGTCTAAAGTGAAATCCAGGAGTCAGGTGGGCACAGCCTCAGTGCTGGAAGCCAAAGGAGAACTAGAAGGTAAGTGCTCAAAGAGGCAGAAACTGAGCTGACTTACAGCTGGAGTAAGAGAACGGCTCTGCACATAGACCAAGGCAGGTCAGGGCTGTGATGGGACAGAACTCAGTGACATCCAGAAACCAAAGTGGGGGGTTTGGAGTAGAGCCAGAGTATGGCATGGTGGCTGGGACATAAGATGAACAAACTCAGCTGTCTGATTTGATAGGCAACTGTTAAAGGCATGGACTTGTGCCTGACTTTAGGCACAGTGCCGTTTGACCCATCTGCTCATAATTCTAGAATATTCTCTGGGCCTGAGGTTCTAATCACTCCTAGAAGGCCAGTGTCGGGACAATGAAGGTGATGGAACCCCCACTTCTGCTTGCCAAGGACCGAAAGGATTTCAGAAAGCAAGTTTCTCCTAAGATACCCGAGGGGGAAGGAGTCGGAGAGGATTAATCAACAATCCTCAATCCCAAAAGCTCAGTGTATTTTAGCAGATTTTGAAGTTCTTGGTAACATTTCCCTGTTTTGTTTTGCTTGGGGCTGGGGTGGGTGTGCTCTAGCCCAAGGCTTTCCAGTCCTTTTCATGTCAAGATGTACATAAAAATGAAATAGTACTTGTTTACCACACTGGGGACAATGGAGAGGATTTGTGTCCTCGATGAAGTGGCTCACAACTGGCCATGACCAGCCCCAGGGTCCTGGCATCCAGTGCAACCCAAGGCCAAGGGAAGTAGCATCTCTCCACCACTGCTGGGAAGTGTCTTTTAGCCAGCCCACAGCCCCACCCACCACACAGAGAAGTTTGGGAAGGAATCCAGGAGGTTGGGATGGCCTGCCAGGGGTTTAAAGGACAGCAGAGGATGCTGGGAATTAAGAGGAGATGAAACAGTTTTCAGGGCAGGCTGGTGGGCTCCCACGTCTTTCCACCCATACAAGCAGGAAATGATGTAGTTGGCTCCTTTGGCCCATGGTTAGGTGATGCCTTTATCTTAACTGTCCATTTTGTGTTTGTCTCTTTCTTCCAGCTGCTGCCAGCTGAAACTGACCCACAGGGAAGTGTCTTTGGTCTCACCATGCTTCATGAATGGCCTTGAGGCCTTTCTGCCAGGTGAGGACAGGATGGCGGGAGAGCCAGTACCTGTAAAGAAGCCTTCACTTTTGGGCTGCGTTTAGTTCCTAGTGAAGGACTGGAAATAGAGCTATAAGATCCCTAAGAGCATGTATTCAGCATCTGCCTAGGGGAGATCTGCACAAGGCACCAAAGAAACCCTCTAGGGATTAAAAATCAAGAGGCAGGGACTGGAGAGACAGCAGTGATTCAGTGTATACTGCTCTTGCAAAGGGCAGGGGTTGGTTCACTGCACCCAATCAGGTGGCTCAAAAACTGCTTGTAACTTCAGCTTTCAGGGATTTGGCACTCTCTTCTGACTTCTGTGGGTACACACACACACACACACACACGCACTAAGGGGCAATGGAAGATGCAGGAGAGACTGTGAGGCAGAATGGATGAATTTCCATAGTGAGTGGAACCCCCTTTCACGGCCTCATTTGTTGTCTCTGGGCTCCCCAACCTATTTCCTTTTCACTCCATTTAAATCTAAAGGTGTTTTCTACCTCTCTCTCTCTCTCTCTCTCTCTCTCTCTCTCTCTCTCTCTCTCTCTCTCTCTCTCACGCACGCACGCACGCATGCATACACACGCACACATGCACCCCAGACTTGCATGCATCAAGTCTTTATCCTGGCCTTGGGGTGGCTTTTTATTTCTTTTCTTTTCTTTTCTTTTCTTTTTGTACTAGGAATAGAATTTAGGACCTTGTATACCTTAGGCAAGCAATGGGCTACATCTCCCACCCACAACCCCTTCAGACTCTGAGGTACCCTTTTGCCTCTTCTTAGTACAATCCTCTCCACCCAGTGAACAGTCACTGAGTAACTGAATTCCAATGGCTAGTAGGATGCTCAATGCTGAGCTCCATACATTGGCTTTAGTCCTCATGACTCTCTCGAAGGGATGGGACACAACCTTCCTTCTGAGTGGAAAACATTCAAGCCTACAGAACTAGGCCTCAATCAAAACCTGAACCTACCTTTAAAGATTCCAAAGCCACAGGGCTGCTATAACTGTCTGCTCTGTGTAGTAGCCTTGGTGGCTCTTTCCTCTGGTGCACAGGTCCCACTGCCAAGTGGGCAGCCATTGTGCACCATCTCAGAACATTCACAAGCGGCAGGTGTCTACACGGATACATGCCTGGCAGTGTTGGGCTAATAGACCCAATGTTATCTATTTGTTAAAAAATGACACATAGCCAAACGTGTGAGCTGCCCACTCTTAGGAAGCAACAGGGCACAGGGTTCCTGGCAACCTACCGGCATAGTGGTAATTTGCTAAAGGATGACATTTTAACCTGACTGGCTTCCGTAGCAGCAGCGTTTCCAGGGCAGCCTGCAGAGTCAGAGAGAAGAGGCACAAATCAGTCATGTGTGTGTGTGTGTCCTGGGGAGGACCACCTACCTACTCAAGGGGAGGGCGGGGTTAGCACTACAGTGGGACTGAAAGAAACCCAGCGGATTTCCTTTCCATTCAGCTCCAACAGGACTCAACATTTGAACACTGCCCCCAACCCCCAACACCTAGCAGTGCCCGAAGCTAGCTAGCTGGTCACATGATGGAAGACACAAACAGGAGCTGAGACTCCAGTGCCTCCTCAGAGAAGTCCTATACACCTCAGCGAGATGAGTGAGGTCTTTGGTTGGTGGCTGGGTCTCTGGGGAAGGGCTTGAGAGGAAGGAGTAGGGGGGCTGGTGACTGTTTCATAGACAGGTCTCATGATCAATGAAAGGAAACAACTATATCAATAACAAGTGTACCACACACTATCCTTCCAGAGAGTTAAGAAACCCTTCAGATCTGCCTTCTTCAGCTGGCTTGTGTATGTATGTCTGTGTTCGTGTGTGTGTGTGTGTGTGTGTGTGTGTGAGCGCGCACATGTATGCAGCTGCACATGAATGTGTCTGGGCTAGTGGAAGTCAGATGTCAGTCTATCATTCATTTCTCAGGTACTGTTCACCTTGTTTTTTGAGACAGCATCTCTCACTGGTTTGGAGGTCACCAAGTGACTAGGCTAGCCAGCCAGCAAAACCCAAGGATTAGCCTGTTTGCCTCCCCAGCGCTGATGTAGCAAGCACACTTCACCAAATCTAGTTGTTGGTGTATTTTTTTAAAAGATTTATTTATTTTTATTTTATGTGTATGCCTATTTTGTTTACATGCATGTCTGTACATCATGAGTGTGCCTGGTGCCCAGAGAATCCAGAAAACAGATTTGGATACTCCTGGAACTGGAGTTACAGACAGTTGTGAGCTGCCACATGGGTCATGGGTGCTGAGACTCAACCTGGGTGCTGTGGAAAGGTTCCTATCTTGGATTTTTTTTTTAAGAAAAGGCAGCAACAGAGTTGACAGTGGATGGGTTTAGGCTGAGCAAAGCAGAGAAACCTTGCTATTCTGAGTCTGCACATCAGCAGCCTCAGGACCCTTTAGGCGCTCCTTAGAAACCCAGAACCTTTAACAGAGAGATGGCCCAGTGGTTAAGACCACTGGCTGTTCTTCCAGAGGACCTAGGTTCAATTCTCACCACCCAAAGGGTGTCTCAGTTCCAGGAGGTCTGATGCCCTCTTCTGGCCTCCATAGACACTGCACACATGTGGTGTATAGACATACACACTGGCAATTACATAAAATAAAAATGTGGGGGGGAGAAATCCAGAAGCTAGGGCCCCACTGCCACCTGCTGAACCAGCATGAGCATCTCAGGACAATCCCACAGTAATTTATGTTGAAAGTTTAAGACGAGCACTGGTCTCAAAAGGCAAATCTGAATATTCTAGATCACATTTGAAGTACTGGCATGTTTGTTTATTTTTGCATTTTCATAAAATCTATCTAAAGGCAGGAATCTAGTTCTAGTACTAGAAGAATCATGTGCTTCTATAAAAGGGAAACTGAGGCTAGGTGGACTTATCTGGCCAGTAGTGAAGGCTAACTAGACAAACGGTCAGCTATGACTCTGGGAAGATGGCACCAAGGTTCTAGTTTAGGAACATCTGAGTGTCCCTAATGAAGGTCCCCAAAATTAAGAACTATGTTTTTTTTTAATTTTAAACTTTATTTATGTGTATATAAATTTTAATGTATGAGTGTTTTGTCTGCATGTGTGTCTGCATGCCAGAAGAGGGCATCAGATCCCACTAGAGACGGTTGTGAGCTGCCATGTGGTTGCTAGGAATTGAACTCAGGACCATCTAGAAGAGAAGGTGGTGCTTTTAACCGTTGAGCCATTTCTCCAGCCCCATTCAGAACCATGTTAAAGGTGGAAAAGAGGAACAACCAACGTTTGAGAAAGGAGGTCTGGAGGCTCGCAAGTCCAGCTGATTTCCATAGTTGGGAGGACCTTCCAGCCAATTCTTGTTTTAGCCAGGCCTTCCTTCAACCTCCATCACTGACACATGAAGTGAAATGCTAGCTTCCTAGAACATATGTGCCCCCATTATTATTTAGTAACAGCTGTGTCAGCGGAATCCAGCTGGAGATTCTGCAGGCTTTCAGGTCTGAGCCCCTCACTGAGACAGCGCGTCCACAAAGCCGCCTTTTCTAGCTTCCTTACCATCACATCACCTTTGGCCTCAAAGAGAGAGTGCAGCGCAAATTCAGAATTGGTCCCTCCACCTGGCAGCGCACTGGAGCAGCACAAATTCAGAAGATTCTCCACTGCCGAGAAGAAGTTACAGCATCAGACAGGGTTGAAGTCACGAGAACCCACACCCATTCTGGAGCTGGAGTTCCCTGTTAGAGAAGCCAGCCTCACCCACCTGGCTCCTCGGAAGTGCCAGTACCTTGTTGTTGGAGGGCCTGGTTTTCCAGCTCAGGCCACGGCTTCCACACCAGTGTGGCCTTGTGTGTGTCCTGAGCCAGGGCGGAGACATCTTGCAGTTCTGGGATCTCTGCTTGGAATCTCAAGCCAATGTTGATGCGTCTTTAATGACAAGAAAAACAGTGTGGTCTTCAATGTGGTGGCCTAGGCCAGGGGCAACTGTCAGGAAATGAAGACACAAGAAAGCAGCTCCTTCTGCAAGAGTCACAAGAAGGATGCCACAGCATTTTCTCATGGCAGGGCCCTCCAAGCCCAGGAATAGCCTCTTCACTGGTAAGAATTAGCTAGGGACTGGGGGAGGGGCGAGGGAGCCCTTTGCCTGGGGATTCTCAGCTCTCTGAAACTGGAGTGGAAGATAGATAATTCCAAGAGAGGAGTTGCTACAGCATGGCTGATAATACCACGGAACTGGAAGTGGGTACACGTGTTCAACAGTGTAAAGAATGTATTTATCCCTTTCAGACCACTTTCGCTTATATTATGCCATCTGAGCTCACAAAGGTCTGTGATATGAACAAGGCAGTAATCATGATTCCCTTTCAAGGGACCAACAAAGGCCTTGGAAAACCGACTCAGTACAGATCCAAACTAGAATGGTGTCAACTTGAGCGTTCTGATTCTGGACTCTAGAAAGCTCTGTACCACGTGGCCTCTTTTCCAAGTTCATTCGTGAAATGAACCACTTTTCCCTCCATAGTAAAGTAGTGAGTGCTTCTTTATCCTTAGCTTTCTGTGGTTTTCAGTTACTCATGATCAACTGATGTCTGAAAATATTAAATGGAAAAATCCAGAAATAAATCATTCTGTGTTACTTTCATGCCATTTTAATTAATGTGCTGAAATCTCGAGCCAGCCAGCTTACCTGCCTTGGGTGTGACTCCTCCTTTTGTCTACAGTATTGGTGCTGTAGAGGATATCTGCCGGTTAGGCAGTTGTTAGACAGACTACCGAGGCACTGCAGTGGTTATACACCGGGTATGGTACTATCAGAGGCTTCAGGTGCCCAGAGCCGGAGGTCTCGGAACATATAAGCCACCAATGTGTGTGTGGGTGCTGTACCTCCTACTGATCATGAATGATTCAAACACTCAACAGACCCGTTCAGAAGACTGGCCAAGAGTCTCACAGGGGAATGTGGGACGAACTGGGGATGTCAAAGTGTCCGGGTCTAGACTCGGGCCTGTGGAGGTGGGGATGCTAGATTCTTTGACTCCAGGGCTTCACATTTTCCTAAGAAAAGACTCTGAAATACTAGCAGCAAAAGGAAACAGTAGTACTCAAAAAAAGCGATGGTCTGACCATGTCCACAACTCTCCCCTGTCAGTGGCCACTGACTACAGAAGTACTGACTGCCCTTCTAGAAGCTTCCAGACCTTTCCTTATCTGACGCTTGTGCTCTAAAGAGTAATTTTCCTTACGGTTCAACGTCCACAGTCTGCTCTCCAGGTCCTGGGGTGACTGTCACATTGCTGCCATCGATGCTGCCTGAAACACAGGAACTAGAGTTTACTGGCCAACAAGGAAAACTTCCTAAGACATGAAAACAAACCAGTAATTAGCCAATCAGCAATAACAAGGCTCTTCTACCCAGCCCATATTTTGCTCTGGCATCTTGTAGACAACCCAAGGCAGCCTTAGTGTGCACATTTCCCTTTTCTTATCCCAAAGACGCTTTTACTCGCTTTTCTCCTTAGATTGATTCCCTTGAGTCACTAAACGAGATGCTGAGAATTTAAGAACACCTCGCAAAGTAACTGGAACACGTAACTGATACTTCCCGGAAATCCGAGGGATAAACTAGCCAGTTGAAGAAAGCGAGACTCCCCACCCACTCAGGGTAGTACCAGAATCAACAGGGGTGACATCAGGGTTAAGGGATGACTCACTGGAGCGGCACAGCAACACGCGTGGCGTGGGCGTGAGGGGAGTGAGGGGCAGCTGGGGGTGCACTCCTGGGCCGTGGCCTGAGATGAGGACATTGCTGAAGAGCCCTGAGCCCTGGCGCACCGGGCTCAGCATGGGTGGCGGCGTGTAGGGGGGCAGCTCGTGGGCGGGGTCCAGGAGCAGGTGGTCGCCTAGGATGCGTGGGGAGCGCAGCTGGCTCTGGTATAGGGTGGCCCCCGAGTAAGAAGTGGGGTTGGGAGTATAGGAAGAAGGCGGTGGCGGGATGAAGAGCGGCTCAGGCCGGTGCCGGAACTTCTTCTTCTCTGGTAGGGTCTTGAGGGGCTCCTCAACTTTGGCGGTGATGGGTGGATGCTGTTTCCGGGGGATTTCCTAGAGAGGAATAGTTGGGATTCAGCCTGGACATCCCAGACACTAGCCCCTTTCTAAGTACAGGCTGCCTATCCTTGTCCTTCCCACAGATTTGCCCAGGGATCTCAAAAATTCTACGAGGGTGGGAGAGAGACCGCTGCCCCTCCCGTCCCCTCTCACTCCCACCACGCCTGCCTTGGGCTGGTTAGGAAAGAAAGTCCGGAAGGTCTGCAAAGGGTAGAGTGGGTCGGCAAGAAGTAATAAATTCAAATTCTCTGGCTTATCACTACATCTCCATCTGCTCTGAGTGCAGAACAGGCAGCAGAGTGGCTCTTTAGTGCTCCTACTGCTCCTGCAGGGGCAGCTCACACATGCTCCGAACAGGAGACGGCATCCTCTCCTCAGGGATGCAAAGCCCAAGGCTGAGGGGCAGGAGGACGCTCGCGCCTGGCAAGGCTCCTCAGCCAACCCCACAGCCGGGCACAGTGGCCCACAGTCCTCCAGGCCGTTGTAACGGGCTCTCCTGGAGACGCTCCCTGTCACGCCCCTCTGAGGCACCCCCATCTCCTGCTTCCTGTCAGCAGAGCGAGTTTAGGTTATGGCGGGGGAACTGAGCCCAGTCCGGGAAACCTGCCACACGGATACATATACACTAGTCAGTCCACACATGCACGTCAAATAGAGAAGCAGGGTATGCCAAAGCCGGACGGAAACAGACTTGGGTGCGAGGCCAGCATCGACCCCCAAAAGCCGAGAGCTGCGTGTGGCAGCCAGCCGGGATACCTGTGGAGAGGCTCTGGGCGGCTGAGGTGCCCAGGCAGCTGCAGTGACCAGCAGCTCTAGTGCCAGAGTGGCGAGTGAAGACAGCAGCAAGGGGTGACGGGAAAGGTTTACATGGTCACATGACCAGCTGCCTCTAGGCCTGTGCCCCAGGGCCCCTCAGCTTTGGGCCCCTTTCACCGCCTGCCTTCCGTGGTGTGGACTCTGCCCCCGCTCCCGCCCCTACTTCTCCCTCAGCTCCCTTGTCTTCCAAGGTGCCATCTCAGCCTCTCTGACGGGGACTCTTGGGTGGGGACGGGGAGAAGAGGGAGCAGAGGGGCTCGGGGCTTCAGCGTCCAGGTTCCTGAGCGCTAACGCGGCTCTTCGACCGGCGTCCTCCAGTCTCCCTCCTTTCCTCAAGTAGGGCGCTCCCGGAAGAGACCCCGAGGGGCCGAGAGGTCGAGGAGGAGAGAGGCTGCTGAGGAGAATGCTTGGAAAACCGGGCTTTGCCATCCTCACCCCTAACTGAGGAGCAAATCTGGAAACTTTTAAGCCCTGTCCCGGTCACTGAGGAGGTCATCTAAGTAATGTGGAGCTCTTGGTGGTCTCAACCCTGCCCTGGAGCCCGAACTTAAGATCACAGGGTCAAAAAGTTCTTTAGGCGCTTTCTGGTCCTTCCACGTCTAAATAATGCTTTATTACTCCCAGGCAAGCCTCTCTGGGCCACCTGGACCAGAGGCGCCACTCAGAATGTACATCACACAGAATGCCACACATCTGAAGTATTTTGACTATGGACTGGGGGAGGGGGGCAGAGTCAAACACAGTGCTTTATAGAGCTCCTGCCCGCAGACGAGGGAGCCGGCCACTGTTAAGTCCAACACTCTGGGGGAAACCGAGACTCTGAGAGGGCCATTCTTAAGCTGTCTGTACCTCAGAGCTGAGATCAGAATCCAGAGCCCTTTTCTGGATTTTAAAACGGTTTTTACGTCAAGCACTTGGCTTCCATTCTTCCCTCATCGCACCTGCATGTTTCTACTTCAGCCTGCCTCTCACCCTTGCATTAAACCAAGTTCACTCCTGACTCAGCCTACTCACAACCCATACAGCAAAACCACTGTCTTCCTGTTGAACTCACCCACCTGGTGCACCTTGATATATGCTACAATCCGAATAATCCACAGTAAAACAAAAATATTGTTAAGTCATAATGCCCAGTGCATAACAATCTCTATTCTTTCCCCTCACAATCACTTAACTAACTGGGAGTTGTGGCTTAACGCCCTGCTCAGCATCAGGAGAGAGAATTCTATGGTATAGCTGTATGTCACTAGCCCGGGAGAAGACCAAGACCCAAAACTTCAGAGGACAGTGATCAGAACTTTTAATCTTATGTACAGCTGAAAACGTGTAACAGGAACGTTTCAGCGGGAGACATCTGTATTTCCATCTTGCCACCTCCAGGGCATAGGCTTCTCCTAAGCCCTCATCTTCGCATTGTCTTGAATGACATGGGTGGCTGTAATCCCTGTGTGAGGAGGACTTCCAGGACAGGGCAACACAGTGCCTTTCACACCAAATCTCATGACTTCCCCAGGCAACGGGTGTGTGTAGGCACGCCATTTCATCTTTGCCGGGTGCTAGCCCCTCTGGCCAGAATATGGAGGCTGTCCCTCAGTCTCTCTTCTGCTAACTCAGAGTCACACAAGAACCCAAACCAGTTCTTTCTGTTTCAACCCTACCCTTACGTCTTCTAGATTCCCAGGAGCCACTCTTTCTCTAAGGACATATAAGACCCAACGCACTATACCGTGGGAAGGGACAGGTCTGACAGGGCCAACCATGGAGGTCATAGATTCCCCAGGGCAGAGGGAAGAGAAGGGGTTGACGAAGGCAAAGAGAATTTAACAGTGAGTGAGAAACACAAATCACTTTGCTTTCCTGAGATCTATGGTGCCTGGCTCTCATCGGGCTTATTATGGGGACTGGAATGGATCTGAGTCCCCAGGGTATTTAAGCAGGTGTGACACTAAAGGTATTGACAAGGCAGATCATCTGAACAGATGGTGCAGCTATTTCTCAGAGGACCTGCCATT
Organism: Ondatra zibethicus; assembly: GCA_004026605.1. Lineage (NCBI taxonomy): Eukaryota > Metazoa > Chordata > Mammalia > Rodentia > Cricetidae > Ondatra > Ondatra zibethicus. The sequence continues at coordinate 103,749 of PVIU01002311.1, forward strand.
CCAAGAGTTACCTCTTTGGCAGCTGGATCTGGGAAGACCTGGCGGTCTAGGGAAAGGGCCAGGGCAGGGCGACAGCTGTTCACTATCTGGGGCAGATACACTTTTCGTTTCTTAGTAACTGGTAAGATTATATTGGTTTCTGCCGATTGGAGTACCATCTATGTTTGAACATGTGAAGGCTCAGTTCTCAGAATCAGATCCAGGCTTAGTAAGGAATGGCTGTCAACCGCAGGTGGCCTCCCCCGAGAGGGGGCCTGCATGAGGTCTGAGCTCAGGCCAGTGACTGGAAAAGCTGTCCTCATCTTCAGGAAAGCAAAGAGATGTCCCCACCCCAGGCAGGTGTGGCAGCAGCGACTCACAGCAGGCGCACAGGGGGCAGCCCCTTGGGGAGAGTGAGGGGGGGACAGGGTCATCCTCACGAGCACAGGCATCTCGTCGTCCGACATCGAGCTGGCTGGCTGGTCTCTGGCCGAGGGGGTGGCAGCGGCGCTGTTGGTGAACCCCTGAGAGCTGGGCTTGGGCGGGAGAAGCTTGACAGGGACAGACACGGGCATGACCATAGGCGCGAGGCGCTCTGCCTCAGGAGGGGGCGGTGGCGGCGGAGGTGGAGGTGGCAGTGGCGGCTGGGGCTGAGGCTGAGGCGGTGGCGGTGGGGCCTTCTCTCCTTCCTCCTACATAGACAATAAAGGCTTTGATCCTGAGCTGAAAGCAGCTCTCCCAGGGGGACAGACTCACTTTCCTTAGTTTCCAGGATATCAGTGGTGGGGAACAGAGTACCACAGCTGGGGGGTTTCCTTCCTGTAACTCTGGGTCTCTGAGCTACATTTATGGTCATTTCTATATGAAAATATATTGTTTTTTTTAAAGTTGGTGGCTTTCATGGCTTTTTGAAGTAAAGAACAGGGACTGCTATTCGGTCAGAACTGAACATGTGATCTTATATAGGAGCACTCCTTCCTTGGGCAGAGTTCATTCACGTCTCTAATGGAAATAGGCATTGCAGCCTGAATTGTATTGTTAGGAAACCACACTGAAAATGCAATACATGCTGTGGTTTTATTTGTTTTTTGAAGACAGGGTCTCTATAGGTAGCACAAGCTGGCCTCAAACTCAGAATTCTTCTGCCTCAGTCTCCTGAGTGTTGGGATTACAGGTGTGTAATGCCACACCAGGCTTAAAACCATTTTCCTTTTCTGTTTTTGAGAGAGGGTCTTGCCATGTTGTCTAGGCTATCCCAGAACTTGCTATAGAAACCAGGCTGGCCTCCGACCTGCAGCAATCCTCCTGCGCACTGGGATTCCACAGGTGTGCACCAGGACCAGCTTGGCAACGTACTTTTTTTTAAATTTAGTTTTTTAAATTTTAAACTGTTTGGCCTATTTGCTCAGGCTCATTATTAACTAGCTCTTACAACTTATATTAACTCATAATTCTTGTCTGTGTTTAGGCACATGGTTTGGTACCTTTTCTCAGTGAGTCATTCTCATCTTGCTCTCTCTGTATCTGAGTGGAATTGACTCTCCACCTTTCATCTTCCCAGAATTCTCTTAGTTTGGTTGCCCTGCCTATACTTCCTGCCTGGCTATTGCTGGCAACATACTTTAAAAGGTGAAGACAAACTCTTTTATCTGGCCAGGAAATAGGGATGGGAGAGTGAATCTCATAAAAATCAATATTCAAAGAATTTTCAGAAAATTCTATGTGTTCTGACCTAACCCAGAAATGATTTCCTATACTGAGGAAATCACTGGACCCTACCTATAGCTAACCACTGCATGGATAAACTGCATGTTCTGGCCAAGAGCTCGAGAGTTACATGCTTTTTCTTAGCCACTGACCACTGATCTCAAAGGCCACCTGGTCATGGTCTTGAGTGCTTCAAGTAGTATTCTTTACATTTACATATTTATATACACTGCATTTACATATTTATGTAGTTTTCATTTACATAGTTCCTTTTGCACCCCTCTTTAGGAAAAGAGGTGGCGTTCTCTTTAGGAACCTTTATTTTGACACTTGTCTATAAAGCCAGGGAAGTGGGGGCTGTGGCGTATGGCTGACTCTCAGGGAGGACCACACCTCCCCTGGAGCCCACAGAAGTCACACATCCCTCTATCTCATGCTGACAGCAGCAAAGCAAAGCAAGCAGCACATGACCTGCAAAGAACGGGGCAGGCTCTTGCTGACCTGTTTGAGGCTGGGGGAGGCTCTCATTCCCCCGTGGGACCGCATGTGGCCATTCAGGGCAGGCAGGCTTTTGAACTCCTTCAGGCAGATGGAGCAAGTCAGCTTGTTCTTGGCATCAAATTGTTCCCCAAACGCTCCTTTGGTTTGGCCACTGTTGAAGGGTAGGGCCACATGGAAAGGACACACACATTGAGGAGGGGAAACAGGAATTTATCACAAGGACTCACACGTACAATGCACCCATTTTATTTATCTAATCTTCCTCTGTCCACGGCCTTAATATCCTCTAGAGAACCAAGTCGAATGTACAGATGGAAAAACTGAGGTTCAGGGGAAGCAAGAGTGTTCTTTCTTTAAAAAAGTAAAATTTTAAATTAGATTTATTTATTTATTTATTGTGTGTGCATGTGCACACGTGTGTATGTATGCCATAGTGAGTGTGTGGAGGTCAAAGGACAACTTGGAGTCAGTTCTTTCCTTTTATTATATAGGTCTCAGGGTTCAAATTCAGGACATCAGACTTAGCAGTAAACACCTCTACCTGCAGAGCCATCTCACTGGCCTGGGAGGGGCTCTCTCCTTTAAAAATATATATGGTGAGTGTTTCAATTGCTTGTATGTGTGCACTGTGTACGTGTGCCTGGTACCTGGGGAGACCAGAAGAGGGCACCAGATTCCCTGGAACTGAAGTTACAGGCAGCTGTGAGCCACCTTGTGTGGGTGCCAGGACCCCAACTCCAGTCTGCTGCAAGACCGCAAGTGCTCTTTACTGCTCATCCATCTCCCCAGCAGAAAGGATTTTCTTAAAATCATGCCATACAGGACACAGCCTCCATCTCTCCGGGCCTTCAGGCACTGGGGCTTCCTTATCCTCAGCTTTCAATGCCCAACCACCATGGCCACGAGAGAAAGAAATGAGTCTGTACTATTCACTGCCACAGGCCCAAAGCCCAGGGCTAACGCTGGTACACAGAAGGCGCTCACTAAGTCCTCGGTGGCTGAGTGGATAAAGAACGGAACGCAGGCTTGGGAGCCGAACCATTGCTGCTCCCTGCTCAGGCGTTCCTTCAGCTCTGAGCCCAGCTTTCTAAAAGGAGAGCAGCAGTAGCCGACGGTAATTGAGGACTCACAATTGAAAGGAGCCCGACAGGGCTGTCTGCCTTACTGGTATTTTATTTTACATAACACAGGGTTAAGCACATAGCTAATTGCACACACACAGCTGCTGCTGCTGTTCCTATACTTTCTTAGAAATATTGGCCTTGAATTTAGAAATGAGTCATTTAAACAACCCAAAAACCTACAGCCTCCCAAATATCCCACAGCTCTGAGCATACCTTGATTCCGGGGACCCTGGCTGTGTTCTCCCATCAGGTAGGTGCATCTAATTTTGAGACAAACAGGACACCAAAAGAAAACGAGAAAAGAGAAAACACAAACATTATTTCTAAAGGGAGGAATCTCAAGAGGTCTGAACACCAAAATCTACCCTTCTAGAACTTTCTCTGCTCACAATGACCCTGCTTTTGTTCTGCATTTGATTTCTTTCCCCTACTCCCTAAATAATGACAGTGTTGCACACTCGCTGCTGAGGCCAGCCCCAAGCCTGCTGGGACACAACCCCCTCTACCCTCCTTGTTCTGTCTGCAGCTACTCTGCACTGCACTAACGGGGACAGAGAGGAAATGGGTGGCACAGCATCAGTCCAGGAGACCGGATATCTTTGTGGATACGAGTGCATGTACAGTGTGTGTAGGTGTGTGTGTGAAGGGAAGCACACATGTGCACAGTGTTTATGCAGGGATCAGAGGACAATCTGTGTCTTGGGGAATACCCCAAGGATAGAGGGTCAATGGGGGTGAGAAGTCCCCACTATGAGATCCCCTTGCATCTGATCTAGACACTGTGCACATGTGTTTGTACGTGTTCAGGTGCATGTGGTTATGTATGATTATGTATGCACATGTGGGCATATGAGAGGAGGCCAGAGGTCAGCTTTGGCTGTTGTTCTCCAGGTACTGTCCACATGGCTAATTTTATCACATTTACTTATGTAGCATGTGTGACTATGTGTGCCACAGCATGTGTGCAGCGGTCAAAACACAACTTGTGGGGGTCAGTACTCTCCTTCCTCCATGTGGATCTAAGGGGATGGAACGCAGGTCCTCAGGCATGGCAGCAAGTGCCTTTACCCACTGAGCCATCATGACAGCCCAGCTTGTTATTTTTGAGACAGGGTTTCTTACTGGCTTGGACTCTATACGTAAGCTAGGCTAGCTGGTCAGTGAGCCCCAGGGATCCTCTGGTCTCTGCCTCCCCGGGGCCGGGATTGTAAGCACATGAAGCCAAGTTCTGCCCTACAGCCCATGACTGAACTGACTCTAGGTCTGGATCATTACATCAACCATTTAGGATGAACTACAGTATTCTGGTCATCTCCTTAATGAGGTGACAAATCCCCAGGGCCACGAACTGAATCCATACTGATTCTGCATTCCAAATACCTGGCACAGATAGTGCCTGGCATATGTCGGTTAACATTTGTGGAACACATAAAGAGCAGAAAGGATGAAGGCTGGAGAGAGAACTGGGCACTGCTGAGACTCATGCCTGGCAGAGCACACGCAGATATGGGGAGAGAGCTTGGCTCTGAGGTACCTGGGGCCACATCGCATTGGGAGACAGTTGCTGATGCTGGGGCCCCACGTTGTTGAGGTGGATTCCACTGGGGGACAGGAGCGGTTGGTGAGGAAGGGTACTGCTGACTCGGGTCATTTCTGAGCTTGCTGGGTCTACCACCCCTGTATCTGGGGGCCCCATGTCCCCGTGGGAGCTCAGCACAGCCGGAGTCTGCCTGTCGCTAGAGTATGTCTTCAACTGACTGTCTTCACGCTGCTGGTGCTGGGACAGGTGGCTCTGCTGATAGAGGGGGTGGCTATAGGGCTGTTGAGGCTCCTGATAGTAATACTGGGGCATGGAGCCCAGCTGGATCAGCTGGACAGCATGTGCCTGCTCCGGGGTATACTGATGAGGGTCCCTGTGATAGGAAGGGGGCTGCAGGTGCATCGGGGGCTGCTGCTGCTCTTGCAAGTGTTGCATCATGGGCTGGGGCTGATAATACTGAGGTATCTGCAGTGAACCCTGCCGCTGCTGCAGTTGGAGCTGCTGCTGCTGCTGCTGAGGTTGTGAGGGGCGAATCTGCTGCTGCGGTTGCTGCTGCATTTCTTGCATCGAGATCCTCTGCAGTCCGGCTTGCTGCTGCTGAGACGGCGGCTGTGGGTAATACTGGTGCTGTTGCATTGGTTGCATATGGCTGGACAGCACCTGAGGGGCTTGCAGTGGCTGTCCTCCTTGCATTGACATCTGGGCCAGGGGCTGCTGGTAGTCATAATACAGGTGCCCTTGGGGAGCGTGCTGCCCGACCGGAAGGGCTGGTTTGGGCAGTCCACCTGTGAAACCAGGGTGAGGCTGCTGGGGCACCTGCTGGTAGCGAGAAGCTATAGCTGATGCGGAGGGCTCCACGGGCTTCTGAGAGAGCAGCTGACGAAGAGCACTGTCAGAGGCTCCATCCATCACTGCTGACTGAGTGTGCAGCACCTGGGCCATATTGTTGACCTGAATTCGCAGGTTTTGGTTGGCAAACACCTGGGTGAAAGAGTCCAGCTTGTGTAAAACACCACTGGTGAGTTTCTGGGTCCGGATCTCGCTGGCCTGGGAATAAGTGTATTGGTAGCCATCAGTGGGCTCTACCTGGGCCGGCGACCCCCACATCATGTTTGAGTTGGCCAAGTTGCTACGAAGCTGGACGTGGTTCCCAGGCCCTGCATGGCTTCCCCATCCTCCCTGCCTGGAGGTATCCATTTGGCCAAGGTTTTTGGAGCCAATCGGCAAGCCCAAACTATCCCGAGTATCTTGAGGGAAGTGAGGCGAGATGGGCGAGGCCTGCGGGGCATCCATTCCAGCCCCCGAGATTGTACTCCCATAGCCGTGGTTCAGCCCACTGTGGACACCAAGAGGTGGCTGTTGGTAGAAGAGGTTCTCACCACTGTGGGCCACATGGTTGGTCTTGTATAATTGCTGGTCCCCCATGATTATGAATGTTCAGCCACAGGGGAAAAAAAAGGAAATGAAGAAAATAAAAAATCCTGAAACCCTGAGAAGATGAGAGAAAGTGTCCACCCTACTCCACGGCCGACATGTCTGTGAGGGTGGCTGGAGGCAGGGGTTCGTGTCGGTTTGAACCACTCATCTGCAGAGCCGAGGTGTCTACATCCTCCCCCGGGCTGAGGTATGGACCAGACACCACCGTGGTGGGGAAATGTCGTTCACACCTGGAAGACAGGATGCAAAGGTCAGAATTATTCGTGGATGTTTCTTGACAAACCACTATATATGTTGTGATTACTTACAAAGGTGAGTACAGAGAGGGCTGGTGCACTGGGTCAGTGGGTCAAGGCACCTGCCGCTAAGCCTGATGGAGGAGGGAGAGGACTGACTCCTGCTGACTGCACTCTGATCTCCACAGGAGCACCATGGTGTGTGTCGTGCGTACACTCCCATGGGGGGAGTGTGAGTATTATGTGCGGATCAGAGGAGGATAGCAGCTGTCTGGATCCATCACCTCCCACCTTATTTATTCCAAGCTCTCTCAATGAACCTTGTGCTAGACTAGTGGCCAGAAGCCCCAGCGATCCCCCCCATGCCACACCCGGTGCGGAGTTACAGCCAGATGGCCACACCTAGCTTTTCCTATGGGCGCTGGAGATTTTAACTCAGGTCCTCACGTTTGTGCAGCAAATGAGCCACTTTCCAAGCCTTCAATGCCAGTTCTTCACTCATTTTCAAATGGCTGGGAATCTCTGAGCACATGAGGGCTTTGCAGCCCAGACTCTAAGAGGGGCAGTTCTTAGACTCCCGTAGAGGTGCTCTTCTAGAAGTGAGGGGTGGGAGAGGTACACATGGCTCTTTCCCATAAAACCTCACCTGCTCCATCGCAGATGTCAATGGGATTCATCATTCACTTATTTTTTATTCGTTGTGTGTGTGTGTGCGGGTGGGAGCATGCACATATGAGCACTCAAGCGCTCCTGTGCCACAGCGCATGTGAAAGTCAGCTCTTTCCTCCCACCTTGTGGGTTCTGGGGATTGAACGTGGATCATCAGGCTTTGGCAGCAAGCTCCTGTACCTGCTGAGGCATCTCACAGGCCCTCTTTTTTGTTTCTAATTCTTTTTGTGTTAAGTTCCATGAGGCTGGAGAGATGGCTCAGTGGGTAAAGAGCATTTCCCATTCTTGCAAAAGAACCTGAGTTCAGTTGCCAGCACCCAAGGCAGGAAGTTTAGAGCCTCCTGTAACTCCACCTCTAGGGGTGTCTGTTGCCCTTTCTGGCCTCCTAGGGCACTTGCACACATGTACACACACACACATAAAATCTTAAGAAAAAATCCCAAAGGAAGTTCTATGACTCTTCTGACTCCAACACCCCTACCACGGCATGCACACCCATTCCCAAACACATCCACACAATAATAAATAAGATTTAAAAAGGAAGTTCTAGGATAAATAATTAAATACAAATTTTGGGTAATAGGTCACAGTGTGATTTTTGGTATAGAATTCAGAAGCAGACCAAAGAACTGAGCAACCCTGTGCCTTAACAACACAGGTCCTTAACAGAACGGCCTGGAGCTACAGCTCAGTGGTCACATGCACAAGGCGGGGGGGGGGGGCTGGGTTTCTGGCACCACATTGAACGGCAATGAGTTGTTTGGTTTTTTAGACTTATTCCCTCATTCTTAAATTTATGCATATGTGTGTGTGGCTGTGTGCATTTATGTATCATATGTATATAGTGCCTGCTGAGGCCAGAGAGCTTTGGGTCCCTGGAGATGGGTGGGGGAAGGATGGAAGGACGGGGGAGGAGGAGGGTAGGGCAGGGGAGAGGAGAGAGAGGCTTAGAAATAGAGAGTGAGTCACCTGATGTGGGTGCCTGGAACTACACCTGAGTCCCCTGGAAGAGCAGCAAGTGCTTTTAACCACTGAGCCATCTCTCCAGCCCTGAGGTTTTCCTTGATTGTTTTGTTTTTAAGATAAAACACCATGTTCCTCCATTCAAGTATGAACAATGACTTTCTGGGCTTATGACTGGATAGATGGAAAATGTTGGTCCTGGTCTCACACTAGCAATAAATAATCTCCTTAGATTTTAAAATTATTACTGTTATTTATTTTTTGGTTTTTCGAAACAGGGTGTCTCTGTAGCTTTGGAACCTGTCCTGGAACTCGCTCTGTAGACCAGGCTGGCCTTGAACTCAGAGAGATCCACTCATCTGAGTGCTCCTGCCTCCTGAGTGCTGGGATTAAAGGTTTGCACTGCTACCTCCTGGCAATTATTTCTTATTTGTGTAAGCATGTGTTTATGAACACATGAGTGTGGGTAGTCCAGAATGTATCAGATACCCTGGAGCTGAAGGATGGGAGTGGGGGGTGTGAGCAAGCAAGTATCAGTTCCTCAGCATGGGTGCTGGGAGCTGATCTAATTTTCTGGAAGAGCAGGAAGTGCTCTTAACCACCGAGCTGCCTCTCCACTGTTTTATGTAGCTCAGGCTGGCCTTAAGCTGGCCTTGTAGTTGAGGATGACCTTTAGTTTCTGATCCTCTTGACTCTACCTCCTAAGTACTCGGGTTTTAGGAGTGTGGACCCCTCCTTTATACAGTGTTGGGGATCAAACCTTGGGCCTGATGCACACGAGCAAACTACTAACTGAGCTACATTCCAGCACAGTGAAAAGATTATTTGAAAAGGCATTCAGTACCACTGTCCTGAGGTACATTTTCAACATAATTTTACTTTTACTGTTTATCATTTATTCATCTGTTATACATTTGTGTGGTTTGATCAATTGTGCACTATTAAAATTTATAATAATAACTCAAACCATAAGAAACCTGTAACTTCATGATTCAGGAAATGAAAAATGTCAGCTAAGTTGTTACAGACAAATAGGGTGAGGACACAAACGCGAGAGCTTTAAACCTAAAGATACATTACACATAAAATTCCTGAGGAAGTGAAATACAAATACAATTTCAAGGAAAAACAGAGGATACAGTGTGTGTGTATGTATTTTTAAATGAGTAATGGGTGGGTATTGGATTGCTAGGATGTTTAGATTCCATGGGATAAACTTAAAAGTGATGTCATAGCTTCACTTGAAAACATCAATATTTATACCACGCTGGAAATCACATCTGCAAACATGATCAAAACTGTGGACGCAAACTCGAGCATGAGCAAGCGGGTAAGGAGCTCTACAACACTAAGCTGGTTGTGATGGCACATGCCTGTCACCCCAGTGCTCAGAGGCAGGGGAATCAGGAGGCGTTGAAGGCCTCTCTGGGCTACATGAGATCCTATCTAAAAAAACTAAGAAAAAGGAGTTTTACAAACTTAATTTAGGAGGATTTTTAAGAAGAAATATCTGAAGTTGACCCTGAATTTGAGGTGATGTGGAAAGTGAGGGGAAGCCAGCCACTAAAAGATCCTTAATAGATGGTATGGGAAGTCCTTCTGTGTTGCTTTTATTGGTTAATGAATAAATCTGTTTCAGCCAGTGGCTTAGCAGGATTTTGTGTATTATTGTGTTTTCTTTGAATTTTTTGACTGTAAAGAAGCTAAGTATAGAGAAATATTTCATTGTATGGGCTGCTAAGCTAAACCAACATATATATTTTAAAGATATCTTGACTTCAAATTTTGGGTCTAAGGATTTGTTGCTTTGGAAAAGAGGTTCTTCTTTTATTTCCACAGAAGATAAGAACCTATGGATTTCTTCTGAATAATGTGGTTTGATAAACCCAACCCCCCAAAAGATCGCCCTGAACACCTCCAAAAATTACTTCACCCAACAAAAAGCAGGAAGCAGTTTAGAGAGAACTAAGCCCAAATTCCCAAATATTGTTTATCAGTGTTTGTTTACGGGGGCTGGAGAGATGGCTCAGTGGTTAAGAGCACTGACTGCTCTTCCAGAGGACTTGGGTTCAGTTCCCAGCAACCACATGGCAGCTCACAACTGTCTGAAGATCCAGTTGCAGGGGATCTGACACCTTCACACCAATGCACATGAAATAGAAAAAAGTTAAATAAACCATAAAATATTTAAAAAACAAACAAACAAACAAAAAGCTTTTGCCAGGTGGTGGTGGCGCATGCCTTTAATCCCAGCACTCGGGAGGCAGAGGCAGGCGGATCTCTGTGAGTTCGAGACCAGCCTGGTCTACAAGAGCTAGTTCTAGGACAGGCTCCAAAGCTACAGAGAAACCCTGTCTCGAAAAACCAATAAATAAATAAAATAAATAAAAGTTTGTTTACATTTAAAGGGGGATATACTATAGATATGAATACTTTGCACTGGTTTGAATCTTTGTCTACTGATACAAATTTTAGGTCAATTTTGTTATATGTATATTTTTGGCCTTGATTAAGGTATTGTGTTTGTGCAGCTCATTTAAAAATATAATGTATAATTAAAAATACAGGTTAATAGATAGTCATCTATAACAGTCAAGTTTGTAGTCATGTTAGTTAAGTTTTCTAGATGTACAGAGATGTATTTCAGATGGATAGGCAGTCTTCAAACCTTTCAAAGACTACAGAGTATGGCATTTACAATGATTAAGAACTTAGGACTTTTGAGGGAGGGAGGGGTGTGGCAGGGAGGGGAGCAGAGAAAAATAAAAAAATAAATAAATAAATTGAAAAAAAAACCCAGAAAAGAAATTGAAAAAAAAAAAAAGAAAGAAAACAAATGCTACATAGTTCCACGGTTTGATGTATATGACGGAACTTTACAGTGTTCCACTTCTAGGCCAGGCCTATTATCAGAAAATGTTAATTTTTGTTAATACATTAATTATTAACTACATTTAATCATTTTAATAAAGCTCCTTTTGAATTATTAAAAAAAAAAAAGAACTTAGGACTTTTCATGACAATGAGACACATCTGTTCCTGGCAGCAGCAATTACTTCAAGAGGAAGATGGGCATCGAAGAGGCTCCTCATGGAGTTTGTTAGCCGTTTGGGCAAGAAACTGCTATTACCTGAACTGTTTGATGTTATGCTGTATGAACTGGACATGCAGGACCCACAGAAAAATGACTGCTGAACTTGCCTAAAGGTGAGACAGTCCTTTCAGGGTTCCTGCTACATGAAAGAAACTACCAGACATTCTGCAGGACACAGAAGAAAGTGACTGACAAATTGCCAATATAAGTGGAACCGTCTTTGAAATTTCCTGCTTCATGGGAAAGTCTGCCAGATACTATGGGCCTGTAGGCTAAATATGGATGTTCCAACGATACAGAAGGACATTGGGTGACTGTCCAGGCAGTGAGATGTCTCTGTCAATTCTAGAGTTTTGAAAGTTGCTAACAATGCACTTCCTTCTGGAGTCTTTGATGGAGTTGAAGAATAGAGAGTTATAATTATAGTTTTCCTTAGTTATGATAAAAGATAAAATAGATATAAATATTGTAACTATAATTCTTGCTTGATAACTGTTTTGTTATATGTAATTTTAGTATGTTAAAGTTAAAAGCTTCCTTTTTATTTAAACAACAAAAAAAGGGGAAATGGTGTGGAAAGTTCTTCTGTCTATGTGTTGCTTTTATTGGCGAATGAATAAATCTGTTTTGGCCAGTGGCTTAGCAGAATAGGACAAGGTGGGGTTCCAAGCTGATAGAAGAGAAGAAAGTAGGCAGAGTCAGGGGAAGTCATGCAGCCACTGCTGGGCGACAGATACTGCGCTGAAGCTTGCCAAAACTTTGCTGGTAAGCCACAACTTCGTGGTGATGTACAAATTAATAGAAATGGGTTAATTTAAGATATAAGAGTTAGCCAGAAATATGCTTAAGCTATTGGCCAAACAGTATTGTGAATAATATAGTTTCTGTGTGATTATTTCAGGTCTGGGAGGCTGAGAACACGCGAGAGGCTCCCACTACAAACAGATGCACATAGGTGCTGGGAACGGGGCGACATGTTTCAGAAGGCAGATCCCTCACTGCTCAAAAGATGGCCTACATCACTAGGGTGCTGGTTAGGAGCTGACAACCAGGGCTCTTGCCCAGACCTACTGTGATGGTTCATTCTCGAGAGTTACCTGGGAAGAGAGGGTCAGTGAGGGATTGTCTACACTGGGCTGTCTGTGGGCAGCACCATTCTTTAGGCATGGCTCCTGAACTGCATAAGCATGGAGAAATCAAGAGGAGCACAACCATGCCAGAACACATAAGCACATATGCGCTCCACTGGATGTCATGTGACCAGCTGTCTCAAGCTGCTGCCACTGCGATTTCTCCACAGTGATGGACTGTAACCTGGAATTGTGAACTAAAATAAACACTTTTCTTCAAAAGTTGCTCAAGCAATTTTTTTCCCTTTATTTTTATTTTATGCGTGAGTGTTTTCCCTGTGTATATGTTTGGGCACCATGTGTGTGGTGCCGGGAGGCCAGAAGAGGGCATTGGATCCCATGGGATTAGAGTTACAGATGGCTGATGTAATGGTCTGTCCTGTCCCTTTAAGAGACAAGCCACGCCCACTCCTCCCCCTGTCCGCTGAGGCAAGCTGATCTTTAGCTTCCAGGCTGAGTCCCTTCCTTCTCTCTCGAAGAGGCAGCTTCTGTCTCTCCCTTCTCCCCACTTCTCCCCCTCCCTTCCCTCTCTCTGCCTCTCTCTCTGCTCTTCCCCCTTTTCCCTTCCCTTCTATAACCCAGTAAATAAAATATCCAACCTCACTCTGCATGGTGAGCCTATCCGGCTCAGTCTCTGACCCACCATGTAGCTCTGGAAGGGCAGCCAGCGTGATCAGCCATCTCTCCAGCCCCTGTGACTCGCTCATCATCAGGGAATTTGATCACAGCAGCAGGACTAAACTGGATACACCCTCAAACAGAAACTACATTTTATCAAGGGGTCCAGATCTGGTCAGGGTCTGGTGTGTACACGAACCAGAAAGCACTGACCTAGCTGCATTCTACAGAAGACTCGAACCCATGTAAGCGTGAACATGGAGAAGAGACACAGCAGAACCACTCCTGTAGTGTCCTGACCTCAGAGCCTTGTGCCCCCTTCTGAGGAGACAATTAAGGTTTCACCCCACCCCTGGCACCCCTATACCCAAAGAGTCTGGACTGTTTTTCACCTCAGCCCCTGGCATCCATATATCCAAAAAGTCTGGAATGTTTGGGTGGAAAGTTCCATTCCAAGCCCCATCCCCTGGGAGTTGCCTCAGTCCAGACTCCACCTCCCACCCCCGAGAAAGCCCGCCAAACAGTGACCGCTCCCCAGAGATGCTCAAGACCACTTCCACAGGGTGTTAAAACTGCCCCCCTAGAGAACAAGCACATGGTTTCCGGTCTCCTCGCTAGGGGACTGGAAGTCCACCCGGGGAAGCGCTGGCATCCATTAAACCTGGGCTTTTTCTAATTCGGCCTGATTCGGATTATTGCATTGGTGGAGAGGTTTATTGGGAAGCAAAAACTTTTCAATTACACTAAGAACAGGAATGTTAGAGATTTACTAGACACACCTGATGCCAAGGATAAAATGCCTACAATTCAGATCCGGAGCCTGAAGCCATTAAATGCAAGACTTCAGTTAATAAGTAGAGAGAAATCAGAATGGTCCAGTATAATGGGAAAAGAGTTAGACATCAGGTCCTTCTCTTTTAGGAGAGAGCGGAACAGGCCCGTACAGTAAGACTAAGTATGGGACTGTACTGTAAGAGTCTGCTCCCAGAAGTCCTTCTCCAAGGTCAGGCATTTGGATTACCAGGGGTCTCCAGTCAGTCCCTTTGGGGGAATTTATGGTCCTTCATTAACACATGACTACTGTCTATTGTCAAGGTCAAGGCCAGCTTCCTCACCCCAGCTCACACAGCCCTAGTCCCTCATTTAATCCCAGGTGCAACTATAGAGTATATAATGTGTAGTCTCTCAGTCCAGTGGTGGTGGTGTGTGCCTTTAATCCTTGTACTTGGGAGGCAGAGGCAGGTGGATCTCTCTGATCAAGGCCAGCCTGGTCTACAGAGCAAGTTCCAGGACAGGATCCAAAGCTATACAGAGAAACCCTGTCTCGAAAAACCAAAAATAAAAATTAAAAAAAAAAGTGTAGTCTCTTCAATTAAATACTGCTGGCAGCCACCCTGATTCTCCCACAGTTCTTGCCTGTTCCCCACGCCCCTGCTCCTACTGACTCCCACATCCTCTTCAGAACCTGAACCTCCTGCTGAAGCAGGTCTCTGGCAGTAACTGATCCATCACCTCATCCCACAATTTAAACAGGCATTGTTAGCATTCAGGTATTATGCCGGCCTGCCCTTGGCGACCTAGCAGAACAATATTGTCACCAACAATAACCACTCCCTACGTGCACGTGATTGATAGTATTTCAGGCATCACACTAGCCTGTCCCCAGAGTCCTTAGCTGTAGCCACCAAGAGCATCCCCTGCGTGCACGCGTTGTCAGCATTCAGGCAGATACTTGGCCAGCCCAGGGTCCTATGGTCAGTATGTAGTCTGTGCACATGCACTAAGCCCCCTTTAAAAGTGAGCTCTGTCTGTTCCCCTCTCTCTTTCCCAGCTCCTTCAAAGAGGCAGGCAGACCTTTGAGCCTCTCTCTGCCCCTTTCTAGTCCTTTCCCCCAATAAACCCTCCATGTGAGACCTGTCTCATGAAGGTGTCTCTTTCTCTCTTTCCCGCCGTTTTTAAAATTATAACTACAACTTACCAAGGCCGCCAGGCTCTGCACAGCCCGCCTCAGGTCCACACTCATCTCTTCCTTGCTTACTCGTTTCTCTGGTCCCCTCTTCCCTACCCCACCCGTTGTGGAGTTTGCACACACTGTACCTCACAGCTGGAAAGCTCATTCCTCTCTGGTTTTCCCACTAGCCGCCTCTTTGGCGTCTCTGGAGTCTCAGCTCTGCCTAACTCTTTCTAAGAAAGCTTCCAGTGCCCCACCTCCTGAGTCTAAATCAGACCCCTTATTTATTCACAGAAAACCATCCTACTGTAAACCATGCCAATAAACAAGAGAAAGTCCTAATGATGATTCAGTCTCCCAGAGTGAAGACACAGGTTGCACAGACACTAGAAAAACCAGATTTCTCCATAGACAAACAGGACTTAAAGTGGGGAAGGGGACGTAGAACAGCGTCCCAGAGAAGGGAACGGCACGAATAAAGCCATATGAGCAGGTGTCCACACAGGGGCATCACATCCTTATCTCGCCAATAGGGCTGGGGAGATGGCTCAGGAGTAAAGGCGCTTGCTGCCAAGCCTGTCGACTTGGGTTCAGTCCCTGGGACCCACAAGGTTGAATGAGAACCAGCTCTCCAAGTTGTGTTCTGACTTCCACAAAAGCATGCATGCACAAGTACATACATAAATAACATGTAATTTTAAAAAAAGAAAGGAAAAGTGCTGAGTAGTTAAGGACTGGGTTCTGCTCATGGCGCCCAAGTGGTGGCTCACAATTGTCTATAGCTTCAGTTCCAGGGGACCCAACATCCTCACTTGGCCTCTCAGGGTACCAGGTACACAAATGGTGCACATACATGCATTCAGGCAGACACCTGTACACATGTCGCTCACCACATACATGGTATGGAAGCCATAGAACGTTGCTTCTGTCCCTGTGAAGCTCGCACTAAGTGCTGGGGAGAGAGAAGGATGGATCTGCATTCTGAGCTGGAGGAAGTGATTCTCCATTCCTCCGCATACCCAGAGCAGGACTGTGGCTTATATAAACACAGGCCCTAGGTGGACCTCTGGTGACCTAAGAAAGAGTATCAGGTCCAGGCTAGTCTCAAACTTGCTATGTAGCCAACAACCTTGAACTCCTTATCTTCTGCCTCTACCTTCCAAGTGCCGGGGTTATATATAGACAGGCTGCCACCACGCCAATCTGTGTCCTAATGAGATTTCCTGGTGTGGTGCGTCTCCTGTATGCTCAAGTTGAAGGTCTCACACCGTCTCAGGGGTCATCTGGTCTCTGCACAACACAGATAGAGAAACCGAGACCCAGAAATGTGCCCTCTGGGGCTGGAACAGGGCCTGGCTCATGGCCACCACGAATATTTGCTCAACTAAGAGGACAATGACTTCCCCGCACAGCACAGGGAGGCCACGGCAACACCACACACTATTTACTTTGCCTACGATGTGTGTATTTCTCTGAATGTCTACTCACCGGCTGAAAACAACAGACAGAAGAGTACAGAAGATCCCAACTCAGTGCTTGAAAATGAAGTGAAAAACCATAGCGAAAACTGAGGAAGAGTTTATGAACAGCGCCCCCTGCTTCAGTCTCCGGCTACCCTGCACCCCTCCTGGAACATCCGGGCTCCGGCTGCCCTGCACCCCTCCTGGAACATCTGGGCTCCGGCACATCCTGGGCACCAGCTGTACACAGCCCCACGGACATAAACAGTGGCATGCTAGGCCCCCAGGTCGGCATCCTGCCAAACCGTCATCACGCTGGCCTGTCAATCGTAAAGCTGCTAGAATGCCGAGGGTGTCACCCATTCTTTTTCCTTTTAATTTACTTTAAGATTATTTTTGTATTGCTTTTGTTACCTTATGATTTTTCTAATGAGGTAAGGGCTTTGCTCAGGGTGTCCCTATCCTTTGAGTCACTGGCACCAGACGCATTTTAACATGTGAGCAACACCACTACTTACACATCTATTCTGCCAATTCTGTGCCACAGACAAGACTCAGGTGCTCCAGAGTGAGACAGACAGATAAATGACCACTCAGAACTCAGTTCTACCTCCACACTCCCTTACAGGGGTGAGCCCATCTTATCACACAGACTCGGACAGACAACCCATGGCTTCTTTGCCAGCCATCCAGAGACATCTTGTCTCTGTGACTGGGTCCTCCTCACGTGTACCCAGTGAACACTTGCAGAACCGAAATACCGAGCCAGGCAAATGGTAGCTATTGTGGGTCACTCCATTCCCAGGGTCTAGCCTTTGACGTGGACTGAGCGATGAATGCCTTCTGTTTCCTGGAGGGCCAAGGGCCCCAACACACCAGAATCACGGAGTGCTATAGACCACGGCGAGGCTCTGCAGAGGCCTTGTAGGAGCCAGCACACTTGAACACAGAGGAGCAGCTACTAAGTACTATTAGCCAGGCACTGCACTGTCTGTCAGAACAGTGTGGACATATCATGGAAGTGACTGCAGACTGGGTGGGTGTGAGCATGCTCCAACACAACCAAGTCAAGACCCTGGCCCCACGAGGCTTATACTTATGGATCCTGGAACTGGAATCTCCTCTATTTTTCTTTTTTTCTTTCCTTTTCTTTTTCTTTTTCCTTTTTTTGGGTTTTTCAAGACAGGGTTTCTCTGTAGCTTTAGAGCCTGTCCTGAAACTAGCTCTTGTAGACCAGGCTAGTCTTGAACTCACAGAGATCCACCTGGGATTAAAGGCATGCACCACCACTGCCCGGCTCCTCTAATTTTCTTATGGCAAGGAAAAAACTTTACTGAGAGAGGGTCTTATTATGTAGCCCAGGGTGGCCTAGAACTCACAGAGATCCACCTGCCTCTGCCTCCCGAGTGCTGGGATTAAAGGCGTGCCTTACAACTTCTTTTATTTAAAACAGGGTCTCTAGTGCAAGCTGACCTCTGACTTCACTTCCTGAATACTGTGATTACAGCACCATCCCCCATTTATGTGGTACAGATGATGGAATCCAAAGTTTGAGAGAGCAGGATGTGTAGCGTTCTCTGGCTGCCACATTCACACACACACACACACACACACACACACACACACACACACACCTCTTTAGCTAACTGATGGCACAGGAATAGGTGTGGCTGACCTGACCCAAGCCACAGCCTGGCCCTTGTCTCCAGCGTTAGTCTTCCCTCACCCTCAGCTCAGGGCACCAGGAGATCGGGGTACAGTCTGCAAGGAGGACATGTGTCTTGGGGCCAGCCTTTGAGCCGGAGACAGACAGGCACACGAGGGGAGGAAGTTGACTTTGGCTGAAGTCTCTGTAGGACTTGTTTGCTTACAATTCAGAAGGGGTAACACCCTGCCCCTGCCAGACCACCACCGCTTGTTTGAGGGAGAAAATCCAAGAAGCCTTTCCTTTTCCGGCCAGGGCCATCATTTATAGACTGTATACACAGTTCCCTGAAGGCTTTGGCTTACGCTTTAGGCAAATCCTCCTGCTGGCTTTTAAGGATGCTTAACTCAGATCCCTCTGGGATTCTCTCTCTCCACCCCACCCCCCTCCAGGAGGCAGCAGCTACAGGAGGGAGGTTCTTCAGGGCAGAGGATGTCGAGGTCCTAAATGCTTTCTGATTAGTCTCCTAAATAAGGCTAGAGGGTATTTTACAATCCAGTAACCCGATTACAGAGATGTTCTGCCAATACTGGTGGTTAGTGTCTAAATCTTCCCCAGTGCAGTATCTGGCGCGAGTGGCTTCCTTCCTGGCCCTGCTCCTCTCCGCCCAGGGTTTGAGGCTGGCTTTCAGTCACTGCAGGGTTTTCTGCTGGCTCTGAGGGACACTGATCTCTCTGTCTTCTAGTGCACTGACATCATTGCTTCTCTGAATCCCTAGGAATCAGCCGGGAGCCTGGCCCTCAGCCCGGGAACCTGCCAAGTAGACAGGCTGGGCATTGCTTCCCGGCTGCTGCTCTGCTGTGTGTGGAGACCGCTGGTCCTCACTGCCAATGCCATCTTTCCTCAGTCTAGGGAACATCGACATTTGCTAACTGTAGTGAAGCATGCTTATTACCCTAGGACTTGGGAGGCAGAGGCAAGGGGAGCAAGAGTTTGAGGCCATCCTTGGTTATAC
Source organism: Ondatra zibethicus (assembly GCA_004026605.1). NCBI lineage: Eukaryota > Metazoa > Chordata > Mammalia > Rodentia > Cricetidae > Ondatra > Ondatra zibethicus. The sequence goes on from PVIU01002311.1 coordinate 122,818, forward strand.
ACTGGGTTCAAGGCCAGCCTGGAAGACCTGAGCTCTTTTTTTCAAAAACTCAAACCAGTGGGCTAGAGAGATGCTCAGTGGGGAAGGTGCTTATTGTTCAACTATGAATGGGGGCCCGAGCTCGGATCCCCAGCATCCACATCCAAGTTCTCCATGGGGGCATGAGGCTGCAACCCTAAGGCTGAGGAGGGAGTGCAGACAGCGGCTTGCTGACAGCTGGTCTAGTTGAAACAGTGAGATCCAGGCTCAGTGGGGGACCGCATTTCAAAAATGCACATGGAGTCACAGAGGAAGATAGCTGAGACCGGACTCTGGCCTCCACACGCTCACAAGTAGCTCTCCTCCGCAACTGGCCAGTACCAGGTTGATTAGGGCCATAGGCATCGAGTGGGTGTGAGGTGGCTAGAGGGGCATCGGGATAGAGCGTGGAGCGCTGGGACCCCCTGAAAATCGTGTGTTCTCTTCGGACATCTTTGACTTTTTACACATCCAAATAATTGAAGTAAAAGTTTCTCAGGAAAGAGTCTGACTAAAATCCATATGATCTCGGCGCATCTTTACTGACTTGTGGAAACGAGACACAGTTAGTGTTTGGGGTCACAGAATCAACCTGAAAACTGTTTAGAGGGTAAGGGCACAGAGCACTTTGAGCTTTGAGGAAAATTCCAGAACCAACAGGCACCATTCTGCTTCAGGAGGGTGGAAGAGGTTGGGATCCCTGGCCTTGTGAGGCTGATAGTCACGTGGGCTGGAGATCAACAGCTCGGAAGCTGAAATCTGTACTCTTCGTATTCTCTCAGACAAACCCACACCCGGGACCTGCTGTCCTGGCGCTCTGCTATGACAGAGGTGCCTCTGACCTGGCAGCCTGCAGCTTCGGGGTGCTTACAAAAGCCCCCCAGGGAAGTTCACAAGAAGGAGGTGCCCCTCCACAGGAGGGACCTCCCTGGTAATCCTGACTCTCCAGGGTACAGGCCACAGTGTAGGCTCCAGCCTCCTGGGAGAGTCAGGGTTCGGGAGGGTCAGTGGGTAGGCCCTTGTTGTTAGGGACCCAGGTAGGCTCACCGTAGGGAAGAGGGGTATGCAGCCCGGGCTCTCAGGAAATATCTACTACCATCCTGGAGGCACAGGACCTTCTGAGTCAGTCCTGGGCTCACAGCCAGAGCAAGGATCCCCATCCAAGGAGCTGATATGGGCAGGGGCAGGTGGAAAGAAGAGGGGAGACACTCCTAGCCGCTCCGTCAAGGCCTCAGGGAGGGTGCAGTGGGTCGTCTCTTACCCCATAGTCTCAGAGTGAACTAGTAGCCAAGAAAACACAAGGACACACCGACTCCATTTCTATGACCTAAGTCCCATACCCGACATCCTGGGGTGGGGTGGTCAAGTCAAGAGGGCTGCAGGCCAGCACCACAGACCAGCTCCCCTGCAGGGGACAGTGGAGAAGGTGTGGCTGGCACAGTCAGTCTGTGTGTCTCACAGACCTCTAGCTCCCGGGATTCCGGCACCCTGCTGGAGTTACGGCCTCAGAGCTCAGGACAAAGCTCCGAGACTGGACTCAGCCCCACAGTAGCCCCTGGAGAACTCGCCTGGGTCCTTCCTTGTGACAGGGAAGGCCCTGCAAACAGTGAAGATCCTGGAGGAGCCGCACCCACAGTGACAGACCCCGGCAAGCTCTCAGGGCCCCTGCAAAGTTGCTCCAGGAGAACGCATGGCGTGAAGAGATGAAGGAACGAATTGGGTGGGGACAGGGCTAAGTCATGGGCCCAGTGGAAGACGGACACTGGAGGATTTATCCCAAACATGTTCTAAATGGCGGTGAATCATGATTAGGACTGTATGTTGCAATTTACCAGTTACAGTCTGAACTGTCCCCCACAGGTATCCAGCTGGGGTGCTGTTTGGGTGCTGTCACCCCTGAGACACCCCTGATCCTGCCTGGACTTGCTCAAGGCATCCATCCTGTGTCACTGGCCCACATTATCTCACTGTCCCAAGTTTCTTGCCAAACAACTTTCTCCTGATGCTAGGAGACCAGAGGCTGAGTGTTAGGCCTACCAGAGGCCCCTGGGAGATGAACTGAGAACAGTGGTGGTGGGGAGCCTGGGGGAGGGGGGAGAAAGACCTGAACCCTCGTGGATGCAGTGCAGGTCCAGGCAAGCACCCTCAGACTGGGAAACACGGCTGTTCTACTGTTCAGCCAGTACTGGATTTTGTCCCTCAGGAGGGGAATTGCATCTAACGCTTCTGTTTTCAGTCTCTTCCTCCCCTTCCACAGGCGGAGCTGGCTCACAGCTGACCCACTCACTGTTTATGAGCACAGTGACCAAGTCTGTTGAACATAACTCTGCGTGAGTGGTTAAAGATGAGGAAGTCATGGAGCCAAAGATACTGTCAAAGAGCAGGATTCAGCTTAGGATGGCTGTGGGAGAGCCCTTGGCATCCTCAGGCATACCTAGGACCTTGTGGAAGCCAGCTGGGGTTGGGGGCAGCCAGAACAGAGGGGCGGGGTAGAGCAGTCAGAATGGGGGGGCAGAAGAGAGGGGACAGCCAGAACAGAGGGGTGGGGGACAGCCAGTACAGAGGGGTGGGGGGCAGCCAGAACAGGGGGGGAGGACAGCTAGAACAGAGGGGTGGGGGACAGCCAGAACAGCAAGAGAGACACTAGTGCTGTGCTCATGAGCTGGACCCACTGGGAGGTGCCCACAAGAATGACATCTAACCTGTCCCATGCTAAGACCCCGCCTCCCAGCAACACAGGAGGCTTACTACCTCACTACCCTCACTAACGGTACCCCAAGATCACCATTTTCAGATGCAAACCCTTAGGACCCCCTGTGAGTTCTCGCGGATCTATAACCAGGAGCGGCTGTAGAAAGAAAGCTTATGTGATGGCTTCTGTTTCTTTTTCCTCTGTGGCTTTGGAGCCTGTCCTGGAACTGGCGCTGTAGACCAGGCTCTGCCTCCCAAGTGCTGGGATTAAAGGCGTGCGCCACCACCACCCAGCCAGCTTGTTCATTTTTTAAAAATAGTTTTTGTTTGCTTGCAGTAGAATCTCCTACGGTACTTGCTGGCCTTAAACTCAGTTATAGATGAAGCTGGCTATGAATTCCCAATCCTCCTGCCTCTACTTTCTGACTGCTGGGTTTAGAGACATGAAGCATCACTCCTGAAGGCTAGCTACTTTTGGCATGGGGTTGAGCTATGTAGCACAGGATAGCCTTTGTGAGGAGATGTCACGGCTGTGGGAAGTGGTCGCTCTATTTGTGAGGTACCAGCAAGCTATGGAGAAAGTTGGTTATCCCTCAGTTACATAAAGGTTGGTAAAGACATTATCACCGTGTGCCATGGTACCACGCCAGCTTTCACGTGCTATGAAAAGGCTAGCTGTCGGTGAACAGTGTCACATGACCCTGCTCCCTGAGAATGCCAGGTGCCTTTTCTTTTATAATACAGCTCAGGGAAAAGATAGCGTATACAGTGGGGGCCAGGATGGGGACACAGCAACATCCAGATGTTGGGTTCACAAATGAGGCTTGGGAAATCTCAGTTTCACTTGATACCCATGATGGGCTCCGTTTCTTTCTTTTTTTTTTTTTTGTGGTTTTTCGAGACAAGGTTTCTTTGTGCAGTCCTGGCTGTTGTGGAGCTCACTCTGTAGACCAGACTGGCCTCACACACACAGAGATCCGTCTCTCTCTGCCTCCCGAGTGCTGGGATTAAGCATGTGCCACCCCTGCCCAGCAGCTGGACAGGGATCCCGAGGCCTAAGGAATGTGTGAGGCCCTTGACAGTAGGTGGCAAGTGAGGGCAGGCCACGAGAAGGATGCTCGAGAGCTCGGTGAGCGATGCCTGCTGCCTCGGATTGAGCTCAATCAGCTCCTGAAAACTGTCCTCTGACCTCCATCCTCCACAACACATTAATTGGTTAATTAACTAATTAATTAAAAAGAAAGCCCACAGAGCAAGACTGGACCCGACACATCTTCCTATAGCACTCAGCACACACACTGGTATAAACTGTTTTCCTAAGGAGTTGCTTCCTTCACTCTGTGATGAAAGGCTGACAGCTATCTACACAGGAAGGAGGAGCTTGCTTCTACCGCTGGGAGATAGGATCTCCTGCGCGCACAATGGAGCGGACTTCTGCGCCTGCTCTGAAGGGCCACCGACATCCATGGCTTGTCTGCCACAAGACATGCTTCCAAAGAGACCCACTAGATTCTTCCCCAGTCACCGCAAATCATCCAAGTGTGCATGGCTGTGTACACGCTGTCTCCCAACCCTCCCTGGGAGGTGATTTGTGGTAGTGCCAGCTGCCAGCTCGACACGTCTAAATATTATGTTCCGTTAACCAGAACATCACTCGAAAAAGTTAAAACAGTGACAATACAGGGCTGGAGAGATGGCTCATCAATTAAGAGCACAGGATGCTGTTTCAGGGGACCTAAATCCCTTTTCTTCCTTTTTAATAATTTATTTAATTTTATTCTATGCACATTGGTGTGAGGCTGTCAGATCCCCTGGAACTGGAGTTACAGACAGTTGTGAGCTGCCATGTGGGTGCTGGGAATTGAATCCAGGTCCTTTGGAGGAGCAGCCAGTGCTCTTAACCACTGAGCCATCTCTCCAGTCCCCAGAAGACCTAAATTCTGTTCCCAGCGGCCACATTAGTTAGTTCACTACTGCTTCTAATCCAACTCCAGGGGAACCTAATATGCCCTCTTCTGGCCTCTATGGGCACTGCAGTCACACACCCCCACACTCAAGATAATCACATATATACATAATAATAAAAAAAACCTCTTTTTTTTTTCTTCTAAAGTGGCAATCCTACCCACAACAGTGGGAAGAGGGAGGGGAAGAAAACTAGTGTTTAAACAAAATTAATTTAATTTCCCTTCTCCACCTTTTTTCCCATTAAAATATTTTGAACGGAAGAATAAAAAGCTTATGGCTGTTCCTTCTGTGGCCCAGGGGGCAGAGTTCAAAGCAGGGGACCTGTGGGATCACCCAGAGTGGGCTGAAGCAGTGACCACGAGGTTTACCTGGTGCCAGTGTAACTCAGAGAAGACAGCCTTCCTGGGTCACAGTTCCACAGCCTGAGTCTCTAATAAGGGCAGCAAGGAATTTGAGAGGCACACAGGTTTCATGGCCAACAGTAACATTCTAGAAAGTGCTATACAAAGCACTGACATACATTAATTTACTCTGTTACCACGAATATCCTGACTGTCAGAATTGTTTTCTCTATTTCAAAGACGAGGAATTAATGCACAAGAAATGATCTTCCGGTTTTGTTGCTCTTTTTGTTTGTTTGGAGAGAGTGCCTCCTGTAACCCAAGCTGGCCTCCAACTCACCATCTAGCCAAGAATGACCATGAACTCCTGATCCTACCGCCTCCTTCTGACAAGTGCCCCCTGAGCTCTTCTTACAGCCCTTGCCACACTACTTTCCAGGGGGCTAATAACCCTACCCAGGGCTCGGATTACAGGTGTGTGCCCCCACATCTGGCTTTAAGCAGCGATGGCAGTGGAGCCCAGGGCATAGAAAGGAACTGAGCTATATAACCCAGGTCAGGATCTTGTTACGGTCACACCATGATGGCCAGCCCCCTCCAATCCTCTGGTGCCAGAGCATGAGGCTTGCACAATACTCTGCACACAGCATTGCTCAGCACTGCAGATCTGACTAGTTCGAGGCTACTCCCCTCTTGCTGGGTCCTTGCAGTTCAACTTTGACCTCTGAATGTCATCAGTTGTACTTCAGTTGACACAGAAGTACAGAAGCATTTCAGGATTCAGTCATCTCTCCAGCATGTGGGTGTAAATTTGGAACTGGGAGAAAGAATATGGTGTGATTTAGGCTTCCTGAGCTAGTAAAGGAAAGGGCTTTGATTCTGAGCAACTAGATCTCACCACTGCCTGGAACTCCAGGGGAGCTGACACCCTTTCTGGCTGCCACATAAACACTTATAAATAAAATACAAAAGAAGGGACATGATATACTTTACACCAAAGTGAATGAATGAATGTCACTTCAAAGGCTAAGCGCCCTTTATCTCGAACATCTCACTAGAGGAAGACAAAAGGCTTTCTTCACAAAGTCAGCATCTGGGGTCAGACAGTCAAGGTTCAAATCCCAACCTTGGCCTAGCAAGGTGAGGAGCCTCCACAGTGCCACACTGTTTGCTCCAGGTTTTTGCTCTGGTGTGTGTGGGTAGGCCAGTGGTCAGCACCGGATGTTTCTCCTAGCCCACTTTGATTTGGGGACTCAAGCTCACTGATTTGGCTAGGATAGCCCCAGGGAACTTCCTGGCTCTGCTTCACCAGCATTGGGACATAAGTCACCATGCCTGGGTATTGAACTCAGGTCTTCACACTTGGAAGACAAACACGTTACTGACTGAGCCACTCCTCAGCTTCAGAACCTCACTTCTGACTTCCTTTTTCTCCTTAAAAATTAATTCTTTTTATTTTATGCTCATGAATGTTTGCTTGTACCATATCATGCATGAAGCCTTTGGGGGCCAGAAGAGGGTGTCATGTATCTTCTGGAACTAGAGTTTCAGGTGGTGGTGAGCCACCAAGTGGGTGTTGAGAACTTTAACCTGGGTCCTCTGCAAGAGCAATTGTTCTCGATTCTGCTATCTGCAGAAGAGGACGAGCAATGGCTACTCTTGGGTGCTTCTGAAGATTCAATGAGACTGGGGGCCACACCCAGCTCTACTGGGGATGGGTGCAGTGCCGGACAGGCTGAGGTTTCTGATGTTTGCTTTTAGCATGGCTACAGCTCTGATCAGGCCCAGTGACTCAGCCATGACTAGTTGGGTTTGGTTATTTGTTTCCTGGGAAACCTTCAGGCTTCCCCGTTTCAATTAGCAGAATGAAGTGACTTAAGAAGGAAGACTGAGGCCCTGGCAGCCTGGAGTTCTCTCAGTGTAAGGACCAATGACCCTGCTTAGCCCTGTGCCCCCAAGAGCCAGGGTGCTTTCAGAGTGAAGATCCAAAGCATTGTGGGAAGAAGGCTCAGTCACCCCCACCAGGTAGAGCAGTCACCAAAGAGTGCAAAACTCACACCACTGCTTGGTTTTATAGGTAGCTTCCTGGGGTTCATGCTTATGCATGTATGTGTGTGTGAGTGTGCAGGGTGGGTCTGAATGTGGCTATGGTGCAGGCCAGATCCTCTCACCTGGTATTAGTGGTAACAAAGGTGTGGTGGAACCAGACCAGATGCTGCTCAGGCCACGCCCATCTGCAGCTGCATCTCTCTCCAACTCACAGCTGATTCAGTGTACAGGCCTCAGACCACCAGACTCCAGGCTTTCAGGGGCTACCAGTGAGGCGTTCATACGACGTAACTAAATGGGTCTTTCTTTCCCACCTCTCTACATCCTCGAGGTCACATAATCCTTCCTCTGAAACAAAGACTTTCACCTTCCTCTACTACCCTGGAATCCAAGCCTGATGAAAAGCTTGAACTCCAAACCCAAGGCCTTGCTCCCTGTGTTCCAGATTCTGAGCAGTTCAAGTCCCCCAGGAAAAGAGAAATCATAGTATCATTGCTAACCCAAACATAGCAGTACTTGTAATTCTAGGACGCTGAGGCAGGAGGATTTTATATCCAAAGCAAGCCTGGACTACGTAGTAAGAACCTATAACAACAAACAAACAAAGCAAACAGTGGTTAAGAGCATACTAGCTGCTCTTCCAGAGGTCCCGGGTTAAATTCCAAGCATCCACACGGCAGCTCACAACCAACAGACTCTAAAAGGATCTGCCGTCCTCTTCTGGCCTCCGAGGGCACTGGATGTACACATGCAGATAAAACACTCAGACACATAAAATTATTTTTAAAAATTTAAAACAGCAAAAATACAATAATATGCATTAATGAAAAGTCTAAGCGGGTGCACCCAGGGGACTGGGGTCATCTCAGCCCAGCTATGGGACCACAGAAGACAGGACTCTTGTCATTTCCTGTGTTGAGAAGCCCAAGCTCTCAGGAAGCTGGCGGCATGGTCACTGTTGCCTTGTTTTGCGTTGTAACCTTTCCTTCCACTGGATGACAGTCACACTGAGGAACTAGGGATGCTCTGTCTAGCAGAACCATCCCAGGGATGCAAGTCTGGAGTGGCCTAGGCTCCACAAGTGTCATCTATTCTGATGGAACTCCCCTGGTAGAAGGTCCCCACGCCTTCAGACCTCATTCCAGCCTCTCAGATTTTGAACTAAATGCATAAAGTCAACTCTCCGAGAACAACCCGAAGGATCTCTCTTCCGAGCTGAGTGATGGGCGCTCCAGGGAGGCAGAAGACCAGAGGTCCACATCCCAACAGACGGATCTGTGCACAGAAGTCAACCGCTTTCAACCCAGGTGCCTCCACGGAGCCCAAGTCAGATGACACACGCCACGAGCCCCCTCCAAGAAGACAAGAAGGCCCCAAGGTGGCAGAGAACGCAACCGCTGTTTGCTGTGCCATCACCGAACACGCCTCGCGGGCTCTGACTAGTTCTCATGCGCCATCCTTTCCTCTGCACTCTTGGTCTTCTCGACTCAAACCAAGGCTCCCTGTGTCTGATTCTGGGCTCACAGATTATCTCCTGCCACCGGAAAGTTAAACATTCTGAGACCGGGCTCCTTGAAGCGCACTTCCCCTGCCTGCTCCCCCATCCCCACCCCATTGCTAAAGATTCAGGAAATGCAAACCCCACATAAAGATAAGCTGGACCAAACAGCAGAGGACCCAGCTCTGTGACCTTGTTGGGCAGCGGCTTCCACTCCTGCACCCCAGACTGCAGAGCACAGGACCATGAGCTTCAAGAGGGAACTCGGTGTGAGGGGTTTCTCCAGATGCTCCCCAGGACACCCTGAAATCCTGGACCAGGATATTGAAACAGTGGCTCCCTCTGCACACTAGTGTAGGTGATTCTGCAGACCTAGCCTACTGAGGGAAGGGAGGCTGGAGAGGCGGCTCAGCAGTTACGAGCACTTGGCTGACCTTCCAGAGGACCTGAGTTTGATTCCCAGCACCCACATGGTGGCTCATAATGGCCTGAGACTCCACACCAGGGGATCTAACCCCTCTTCTGGCCTCCTTGGGTACTTCACCCAGCACTGGGGAGTGGAGACAGGAGGATTCCTGGAGTTCACTGGTGAGCTAATCTAGCCTAATCTGAGTTCCAGGCCAATGAGAGGCCTGTCTCAAAAGACAAGGAGGACACCTAAGGTCATTCTCTGGCTTCTATGTGCACAAGCATATGCGCACGCTCCCACACACGAGCATGCCTATACACGAGCACATACATATAAACATAATACATAGTTGGTCATGGTGGCTGACGCCTGCCACCGTACCTAACTCAAGAGGCTGAGGTGAGAGCATGGCCATGAGCTTGAGGCCAGTTTAAGTTAACAGAGTGGGAGAGACCCTGTCTCAAAACTCACAAATAAACAAGTAAACACGGAAATACATAAGTAACACAATGGCGCATACCTATGGCTGGTACCAGTTGGGTTCTTAAGGTAGTTTTAGAAGAGAGACCACTTGCTCAACAGCGAGGCGCTGATGGCTAGTTTCCAGAGCGGCGCTTAGTGACTCAGAGGGGAACATGTTTCTGTCGGCGCTGATGGGACTTGACCCGGGGCACCTCCTGGCTCTACACCCAGTAACTCTGGCACCCAGGCTTCCCAGACAGCCCTGGTCATGCTGCACCCTGCCTCCTGGTTCTGGAATCATCTCCACAGGTGTATCCAGGACAAGCCCTTGCCTCAGCCAGGGCTCAGGTGCCCTGGGGGAATCACCAGTGGGGAATATTTCATCTCCCCATTGAGCTCCCCATGGGCAAGGCCAGCTGGATGCAAGAGCTCCATCTTGACTTAGGAGCTCTGGGTAAGCAGAAACAAGGAGGGGCAGGAAGCTGAATCACCCAGCAGAGAGGCTGTCAACAGACTGAGGTTTACTGTGGGGTTGGGCCTTTAGCCCCAGGCGTGTGGGCCAGGCCACTCATTTGATTGAGAACATCAGGACACCATCTCATCTCCTAATTGTAGAAGAGAAAAACTCTTCCCTAATCCCATCCACCTCCAGGCCCAGCTTGCCTGGCAACCTCCATCACTCCAAACAACCAAGCAACACGAGATGGTTCAAATAGATTTTGGTTGTCAACAGTCTCAGATTTTAGAGAAAGGTGCCAATCTCTGTGTTTGGGGACCCAGGTGCTGGGAAAAACTTAAGACAAAGGACATTCAAGACGATGGTATTCATGAGGGGCCAGACAGACTAAGGAGCCTAGGGATACACTGGTAAGCGTTGACTGCAGGATTTCTCAGGGCTCTGGATATGCCAGCAGCTGGGGAGCTTCAAGAGGGGTCATGGAGGCCATCCGTGGGTACGGAAGTGCTGGCAGGGTCTCAGTGCCTGTAAGGACACTGGCAGGGTCACACTCCTATAAGAACATAGTCTCTAAGACCATGCCCTCCATCTCTACAACCTAATGCACCAAGCTCCTTCTGCTGCCACCTCACCTACCTATGCCACTGAGTCTGGCAGTCTCCCTCCTCCAGGAAGCCTTCCCTGATCACTCACAGACACGGCACTCTCTTCCTCAGACCCCCTCCCTGAGTGTCAGGCGTTATGAAGAAATCTGATCCTTTACATACTTGTTGGTTATGAGTCTTTCTTTCATTGATTAATGTCTAGGGAACCTTTAGGTTCACAGCAACTTTAGGCCTTTCTGGATACCACATGCCCAGTGCACAGAACCTAGCGTCACTACAAACAGCAGGCGCTGAGACAAAAGTGGCCACCTAAGCGATATCAAATCAGGATGCGACCTGACACAAAGCTGGGAGCACAGAACCGCCAAGCAGGTGAAGAAAACCTGGAGGATGGGGGGGGGCAGGATGGCTCAGCAGGTAAAGGGGTTCACCATGTAAACCTGGCGACCCGAGTTTGATTCCCTGGAGGCCGTGTGAAGTGGGGGAGATGCCATAGAACTGTCCTCTGCCCTGTGTACATTGCCCCGTGCTCTCACTATCCATGCACATGTGGGCACACACACAGCATGGAGGTGAATGGACCATGGTTACGGGGAGCTTATGTAACCCCTTACCTAGGGCTCCAGAAGGGAAAGGTCCACAGTGAGAGTCCACTGCCCTGTGGTATGGCACAGAGTTCAGAGGGAGGGCACGGGAGTGTGTGGGATGGTGGAGTATACTGGGCCCCTCTCCAGAAGCCAGGCTGATACCCTCTGCAAGCAATGGCTAGCCATGTGTTGAGTCTTCCCTCTGATAAATTTATTTATGTATTTGAGACAAAATGCTACTCTGTAGAACAGCCTGACCTGAAATTCCATCTGTAGCCCAGGCTACCCTCAAACTCATGGTGATCCTCCTGCATCAGCTTCTCAAGTGTTGGGATTTTATGTGTGAACCATCATGTCCAGCTTTTGAAATGGGATCTCACTATGTTGCATAGGCTTGAGTTTCTAATCTGAAGTGGTCTTCCCACTTCTGCCTCCACATGGCTGGGACAGCAAGCGCATGGTCATGCCCAACTCCTTGGTTTCTGTCTTAAATGCTCCCGTTCAGAGACTACCATCAGTAGTGAGGCTGGGTGCTCCGTTCACTCGAGATTCCCACCTCCGCTTTCATCCCGTTTCGTAAACCAGTTCTGTCTGCTTAGAGCACCAGGCACAAAGAGATCTGGTCTCAGCACGGTGCCAAGCACTGTCCCTGTTAGGTCTCACTGCCAACCAGACACAGCCTAGAGTCACCCAAGGAGAAAGCTCTCATCAAGAACCGCCTAGATCAGATTGGCCTGTAATCATGTCTGTGGGGAATTATCTTGATTGTTAATTGATGTAGGAGGGGTGTATGGGTGAGCCAGCAAGCAGCGTTCCTGCTTCAAGTTCACGTTTGAGTTCCTGCCTTGACTTTCTTAATGATGGTCTGTACCTTGCAGGATGAAATAAACCTTTTCATCCCCTAATCGCCAGAGAGTTTTGTCACGGCTTCCAATGACATCCAACTCCAGGGTACAAGGTCTCCACACCTCATCTCAGTCCTGGAACAGCACTGTCTACTGTCCTTAGGTGGCAAGACGGTGGCCCAGAGAAGCAAAGCTGGCAAAGGTGCTATAGCTGGGGCACACTTAGCACCTTCCTCTGCCCCATAGCTGTCCCCTATCTGACCCCGGTGCTTCACAGTCATCCCCCATCCAAACCAGGTGCTCAACAGCCATCGCCTACCCAACTTGGTGCTCCACAGCCATCCCCCACCTGACTCAGGTGCTCCACAGCTGTCCCCCACCTGACCCACCTGACCCAGGTGCTCCATAGTCATCCCCCATCCAAACCAGGAGCTCCACAGCCATCTTGCACACAACCCAGGTGATCAACATCCCCCACCTAACCTGGTGCTCTACAGCTGTCCCCAGCCCAACACAGGGGATCCATAGCCGTCCCCCACCTGACCCGGTGCTCCACAGCTGTCCCCCACAAAAGGTTCACCAGTGGGAAATAAAAAGAGTCACAGTAGGAAGGGCGGGGTAGCTGGGGAAGAAGCCACATGGGGAAGGGGCAAAAGTGAGGAGAGCAAGTGAGGGTCCAGGGTAGAAGCACTGGGTACATGATTTTGGGGGTCCAGAAGTCCTTGACAGGATGGGAACAAAGCAGGAAGGTTTGCTGGTGACCACTGAAGAAGCAGGTCGCCAAACATGCAGAAGCCACTTCCTGTCTTGTGGGAGATAAACAACAGACTCAAACAAGTCTCCCGAAGCTATCCAGCTATCTGAAGCACCCTAACACAAACTGATATTCTTTGTGACCATCCTGGTCCAAAATGGTCATTGGTGTCTTGGGGACAGGGAAGGTGGGAAAAGAAGGGCCATAATCCTCCCTAGTCCTCCCAGACTAGCCTGTGACAGTGACCTCTCTGGGTCTTAGTTCACTCTAAAGTGAAAAAAGATTAGAAGTTTCTGCCCAATATATTGTGTTCTTGAGATGGTGGTGGCAGTGGAGAGAGCGGGGTGGGGGGAGAACGAGCAGGCGATACAGAGACAGAGTCTTTCTGACAAGACAGAGCAGCAGACAGCCTGCTGGACACTCCTCCCACCTGAACGCTAACCAGGCCCGCCCTGCTTAGCTTCTGAGATGAGACAAGACCAGGCGTGTTCAGGGTGGCATGGCCATGGGCTCTACTCAGCATTTCTAACTGAAATAATAAGGGGCACGAGCCTTTAACTCCAGCAGAGGCAGGAGATCTCCGTGAGCTCAAGGCTAGCTAACACTACATAGTGGGACCGTATCACAAACCAGCAACTTCTGAGAGTCAAGTTTTCTGGGAGCACTCAGTGCGGGGGGCGTGGTGCGGTCCTTTCTACACAAGAAGGCCACTTTTCAAAACAAAGCAAGGGAAAGCACTCCCCACACTGCGGTCCTCAACCTTGGCTGTTAAACTGACTGGAATCACCACGGGAACACATCTCTGTGAGGAATAACATCCATTAGACTGATTTTGGGAAACCATGGTCTACAGGCGAAGGACGGAGTCCTCGGCAGCTGAGTACTGGCGCTCTGGCCATCTGCCTCAGGCCCATGGACTGTGACTTCCACCGTGGGGGGCTGCGCGGACTATGCTATCCTGAAGCTGTTTCTGTGAGGTATTTTATCACAGCCACAAGAAAAGGAATTGGTAATACAAACCACCAAAAACAAAACAAAACGAAACCTCTAAACACACATATGCACAAGTCCCAAGAGTGGTCCGCTACAAATCTCACTGAAGGATGGTATTAGAGAATGCATTTCAGGGAGATGAGAAATGATTCCAGATTCGGGAAAGGAAAATCCCAAAGTCTGAGAAAAGAAGGTAGATAGGCATGAGGGAAAATCAGTACCAAAACCAGAGAACAAGAGTGTCCGATTTTAGGGGACAAACAGGGTCAAGGGACAACACAAGAAAATTCAGAGTGGGTTAAGTTGGGAGAGGCAATGGTTAAAATGGAACCAGCCTGCAGTTCTGTATTATTTGGGAGGAGGGGAAACATTGGTTAATTTTAGACCTTAATATAGCTGTTAAAATATCCAGGGCAACCACTAAAAACAGGCACAGAATACATAGATTCTAATTAAGATAGCAAGAAGAACAAGGGGGAAGCCAGTTCAGAGTATAAGCATGCTCACAAGGTGCCAGTCACCCTAATTTGTTGTTGAGCCACACAATGAATCTTTTTTTCCAATGGTTTTTCGAGTCAGCATCTCAACCAGTAGCTTGGGCAGGCCTTGAATTTGGAATCCTCCTGCCTCAGCTTCCTGAGTGCTGGAATGATAGGAATATGCGAATCTACCAGGCAAAATAGATAATAACAAATCCACACATCAAAGAGCATTGCTTTAAAATATATAAAGTAAAAATGTCAGCACTGCAAGGAGCAGTTGGCAAATTCAATGGGAAATTTGAGCACATTTTCCTTTCAGAAGCTCATGGGGGTGCTAGGGACTGACTCCATGGTTCACGCCTGTGAGACAAGAGACCCACCCCTGAGCCGTGCTCCCAGCTCACAACTCTTTCAATAACTAAGACATTAAGCATACAGAATCAGAAAAGGATATAATATAGATGATTTGAGTAGTGCAAAGAACAGCCATGCCTTGTGTGGTGGCTCATGCCTTTAGTCCCAGCATTCTGAGAGCTCAAGGTCAACCTGGTCTGTAGGGTGAGTTCTTGGTCACATAGAGAGACCCTGTCTCAAACACAAGCAAGCAAACAAAATCAAACCCCAAAGTCAACTTTATTATGTTGATCATTTAAACAAAATTAAATGCAATAATAAAAGAACACATATTCTTTCACGGGCTTAAGAAAAAATGGAAGAGATTATATATAAAATATAGAAAAGGATTCCACAAAAATAGCTCAATATACACTCTAAGCGCTCTCAGAGAATCTATAACCAATCTACTTTGAGAGGAAAGAAAGATGATCTAGGTCTGTCTGTCTTTCTCTACACCCCTCTCTTTTTCTCCTTCTTCTTCCTTTTCTTCTCCGTGACAGGCTCTCACTATGCATCCACAACTGGCCCGGACACCACCTGCCTCTTCTCTCAAGCACTGAGACCACAGGTCTGCAATCATGCCGGCCATAGCCTGCCTTTCTTATCTCCAACAGAGGGAAGAGCCTGTCTCAAAGAGTGAGGGATGGAAGACTCTTGAGCTTGGTACAAGTTGAGGAAGCAAGTGACAGGGCAGATACCGGAATCAAGTCCTTTCTAACACCGAGAGGACAAAGGGGAAGCTGAGTGACAGCAGTGTCTAGGGAAGATTTGTGCAAAAAAGTAATATCATGACATACTTCTTCAAATTCAAAGATGAGTCTGAGGTTCCAGGTGGCAGTGAGGGGTCAGCAGACAGAAATTACAGAGGAGCAGAAGCAGTCCCAGTGTTAAGGAGGACTTTCCACCAAGTGTCTGTGACATTCAGTCTTCACTGCCAACTTGACAAGATAAGAATTACCACAGAAACAGACTTCCGGGTCAATGAGGGTCTCCGGGAAGTTTTAACCGAACGTGGGGGACACCATCCCATGGGCTGGGGATTGCAAAATAAATATGCAGAGGGCTGCAAGTCGAACACCAACGCTTAGCTCTCTGCTTCCAGACTTCAGACACAGTATGCCCTGAAGCCTCGTCCTCTGGCTGCCATGCCTTCCCCACCATGATGGGCCATACCCTTCACAAACTAGAAAATCCAAACCAACCCTTCTCTCTGTAAGCTGCTTCTGCCAGGCAGTTTGTCACAACAGAAAGGTAACTGACGGACTCTCCAATACAGCTTCCGATCCTTTTGATTTCTGTGAGGGACATGGGTCTGTCCAGCTTTAACCAGGAGTCCTACAGCACAGACTACTCTTTGCAATTTCATCCTATCCCACAGATATTTTTTAAAAAGTGAACTTATTTTTATTTGATTGGTGTGAGTGGTCACTTGCATGCATGCGATACTAATGGAGACCTAAAGAAAGTTCTAGATTTTCTGGAACCAGAGTTACATCCTGAGCCACCGTGTGGGTGCTGAGACCCTAACCTGGGTTCTTTGCAAGTGTAGCCAGTGCTCTTAATCGCTGTCATCTCTCCAGGCCCATATCCCAGAGATTCACTCATTCAAAATCCCCTAAGAGACCTAACACCAACCCAGGTTCAGGGGGGCGGAGTCCTTTCTGCCCCCACCTGACCTTCAATCACCCAATGAGCGCCTTACTAGCTAACGCACTTCCTGTGTGTGTGTGTGTGTGTGTGTGTGTGTGTGTGTCTGTGTGTGTGCATGCGCACACGCACGCGTGTGACACATCCATGAAGGTCGGAAGACAACCTTGGTGTCAGTCCTCAGGCGTCTTCCACCTTTTGTCTGTCACTGACCTGGAACTTTCCCCAGGATTCTATACTCGCTCCTGAGCCTCCTGAGCAGCCCCAGGATCAGCCTGTCTCCAATCCCCAACTCTCCATCACTGGGACTATGAGAACATACCACTGTACCTGGCTTTTAACTCGGAGTCTAGGTATCTCAACACGCGCTTTACCAGCTAAACCATCTCGCCAGTCCCAACATGAGACTTTTGGCTTGTTTGTCAGTTTTCTTTTGAGTCAGGCTCTTACAGTGTGTAGCCCTGGCTGGCCTGGACCTTCATACGTAGACCAGGCTGGCCTTGAACTCAGAGATCTGGCTGCCTTCCAAGTGTGATTAAAGGTGTGGCGTGGCTGTGCATAAGCTTTTAAGTCTACCCTTTCCCCAGTACCCCCCGTTCTTCCAGCACGCCACGATGGCTGAAAACAGCACATAGAATTTGTTTAAACGAAGCATCTACTTTGAAGCGGCTTCCTCGGAGCAAGCGAGCTCACCTTGACCTTGGTAGCGGATGGCTGCGCTGGGGGCCTGGCTCTGGGGGCTTCTCCTGCGGCTGGCCAGTCATGCTGCTCTCATGCTGCTAGGCAGGTGGAAGAAGAGACCTGGGTCTGAGGGAAAAGGAGAAGGCAGGGTCATTTTCTCATCACTCAGCTCCTACAGAGGCCACTGGTCCAGCGTCCGAGGAGTTCCAGAAGCTTCCTGCATCCTCCCATGCACTGGGGGAGCAGGTGGGTGGGCGCACAGCACAGGTCTTTGCCAAGCTGTGCGATGCGTCCAGAGGACCCCGAGGAAGAGGCCGCTAGGATGATTTAGACGAGGTCCCCAAAATAGCAAGAGAGTTAAAGGGGAGCTGTGGAGTACAGGACAGTGCTCCACACGCCTCACGGAGTACTGTGGTGCAGTACTTCTGCTGCAACAGGTGCCAGGACACGGTACTTCTCCAACCACTTGTAACAAAGGACTGGTTTGCTTTGCATCGTAATTGCTAAGCAATTGACAGATATTTTTCTGATATATAATACAAATTCAGTGCTGGAGAAATGGAAAGATACTCAAAGACACAAAGACAAAGCTTTTTTTTTTTTTTTTAAAAGTTACTCAATCTAGCAGATTATTGTCAAGTGTGTGTGGCGGTCCCTAAGCGCCTACTCTCAGTTTCTGGCCCCCACATGGACTGAAGCGGGAACCCTGCACTGGGCGAGCCCCATTCTTGGATTACAGTCGGGGAGCAGAGCTACAGAACACAGCTGTGCGGACACCATGCGCTAATGCTCCTCCCAGCCACCCACCAAGGGGTTTGGCAGGGGTCTTGGTTCAGAGGAGTGGGATGGGCTGGACATAAAGAGTAATTTCAACCCCCCCCCCCGCAGGACAACAGAAAGTTAACTCTGAGGGTCTCTCTCCAGAAAGAGGAACCACAGCGTGGACTTTGGAAAGCGTCTCCAGCTGTCTGGAGCTAGATACCGTCACCGCTTGCCACGACCCGGAAACGAACAGCTTCCTGGTCACACTCTCACCTTCCCAGTCCAGGCTCAAGCTGCCTCTCTGAGTCAGAACAACAAGACTGCCATTAACACTGACAGAAAGCACTCCATTTTCAAAATACCAAGAGGGCCACTAGTGTTCATTTCATTTAATGCTATAAA
Organism: Ondatra zibethicus; assembly: GCA_004026605.1. Lineage (NCBI taxonomy): Eukaryota > Metazoa > Chordata > Mammalia > Rodentia > Cricetidae > Ondatra > Ondatra zibethicus. The sequence goes on from PVIU01002311.1 coordinate 140,865, forward strand.
AATGTCGGCTCTCTAGTGTGTCCCGTGTGTGTGTGAGCACATGTGGAGGCTTCCTTGACTGCTCACTTACTCCCTGGACAGGGTCAGGTGAGTGCAGAGCTCACCATGGACCCATGGCTGCATGGACCCCGTCTCTGTGTTGGAACTGCATGCAGGTTGCCACGCTCGCGCAGCATTTAAGAGTTCTAGGGATTCAAACTCTGATCCTCATGCCTATGTGGCAAGCTCTTCAACTCCTGAGCCACCGCCTCATGAAAACAACAGCAAACAGAACCAACCGGGAGTTCAGGCTGCTCTCACATGGTGGTCACACCATTTGCAACTTACATCGCAAGAGACCGGACACCCAGTTCTGGCTCCATGGGTACCAGGCATGCATATACAAGTAGGCGAACACAAAATAATACATACAGTACACACAAAATTAAAATAAACAAATCTTTAAAACATTAAAACCAGATATATCTGTTAGGTTTGTATGCATGCCGTGTGCACGTGCCCACGAGGGGCGGAAGGAGTCACAGTGGCCGCAGCAGGAAGAGGACAACTTGCAGAGCTGGTGCTCTCCTTCCACTGCGTGGCCCAGGGAGCACCTTCACGTGACCAGTCCTCTCGATTTAAAAAAAAATCTCAAGAAAATGTCCTGTAGGAAAAAAAAAAATCAAGAAACCCTTTGTTAGCATGTCAGCTTTAAAAAAGGAGGAGATGGGGAAAAAGCCTTCCACGCCTGCTGCCGTCATGATTGCCCTGTGCCCAAGGGAGGCATTCCAAGCCATTCTCTCCCATCTCAGTATTCAAGAGCAAAGGCTCTGAGCTTCTGTGTCCCCACCCGACCCAGGGTCTCCGCTTTTAAGTAGTTCTTATTTTAAACCTTAGAAACAGCTAGGCCTGAAGAAGAAAACTTCCCCTTTCAAAGGCTTGTTTTCTTTTTCATGCAAACACACACACACACACACACTTCTAACCTAAAGCATCTGCAATTTTGGAGTTGGCTGCTCAAAAAATTCTATCAAGAGGATTGTCGTAAACATTCCTATGGCAACGGAAGTTTTCTGAAGGATGTCTGTACCATTCCAGAGATGGTACATCATTAATTCTGAACATCAGCAGAGAGAAGGTTCTGGGGAAGACGTGTTTGTGTACAAAAAGTTAATACAGCTACTGCATCTGAACAGCAGACCTTATGGAGAGCCAAGAGATGGTGGCGGGGAGTGGGAAAAGGTTCCGTTCTGGGGAGCTGAGGAGTCAGTTCACAGCCCCTATCCTGAGGCTCCCCTGTGGACCACGAGTCCGTGGAAGGGCCTGTCCCTCAAGGACGCCTTGAACCCAGACCAGCAACTCTGATTGTCATCCACTGTACATAAGCTTGGGGTGTCCCTCTAGCTCCCTAATGAGCCTTAAGAGAGACATAAACAGCTAGCTATGGGCTGGGGAGACTCGAAAATGCCTGCTGCCAAGGTTCTCTGGTATCTGTACACACATGTACACACGTTTACACACTCACACAAGCAAGTACATATTCCATATACAGAACAGCACACACACCACATACAGAACAGCGCACATGTACCCCACCCATTTGTAAAACTTCCAAGACCAGATAATTACAATTGCCCTTTCTTACTAAGATGAAATTATCGGCTGGAATTAAGGGAAGGAAAATTAAATTAACTAGCGCAGTCCACTCAAGCACCCATTCCTTCATCCAGTTGTATTAGTGCAGTAACGAGAGCCGGGCAACAAACACACAAATCACGTGAGCAGCTCTGCCCTGACTGCAGGGAGCTTGCAGTCTGGTGTCAGATAACTAGGAATTAGGAACAACCGTGAAGGTGGTGGCCTGGAGAAGTGTGGTCGCTGCAGCCCCAGCCCAGCACCGAGAAGGCTGCCAGTGCATCCCACGGGAATCAGCCTTGAAAACGAGCCTGGCGCAGAGGAACAGTGCCGCAGTGTGGCCCTGTGTTCGGCCTGTGCAAAGGGCCTGCGGCGTGAAGGAGCACAGCTTCTTCCCTGTGTAAGCCTGGCTTTGTCCCCGTGTTCTAATCCCTGTGTCAGTCAAAACGGGCATTCAATCTGTGTGGTTTTTGTTCTTTCTTTCTTTGTTATTGGTTCCACCAGGTTACCTGGAGAAACCAGGAACTATATATGCATCACTGCGAACTCCCCCTCTTCCTAAGCTGGTACGAAGTATCCAAAATTGGGGCCCCTTTGCCTCTCCCAATGTATTAGACGTCCTGAGTGTGCTAGTCCTGTTCTTTCTCCAATACTCCATCTTGGCTAGCTTCAATTTGGCCAATAGTAAAATTAGTTGCGCAGCACTGACGTAAGACGGGCAGTGGATGTGTAGGCCTGCGGTTTCAGGAGGTGGGCCTGGGGATGTAACCTGATGGTAATCACCTCCAGTACACAAGGCCCTAGGTTCAGTACTCAGAAAAGCAAAAAGTTAGGGCTGCAGGAGGCTCATGCGTCTGTCAGGCAGAGCACCCCGACTCATGTATAGGCCATGAGTGGTGAGGATAAAAAGATCTGGCTCTGTTTGGCCTTGCCCCTCACTGGCCATACAGCATTGTTCCAGAGAGAGAGAGAGACAGACAGACAGACAGACAGAGGAAGTCCCACCCACAGGGGTCTCATGAATCAGGTCTACATTAAGCATGCTTGCTGTACCCAAGAGGCCCTGGCAACAGGGCAGCCATTACTGTGGGGACAGCCATGATTCTCCCTCAACATGAAAAATCAAGAGAAATCTACAAAGCCTGACCAGTCAGGCCTTACACAGCTGCGCAAGGCTGGAGGTCGGTCTCTGTAACTGACTAACCGTCCCAACGACTCATGCTTTTTGGTCAGTCTTCAAGGATTCACGACTACCATACTGGATCCCAGAGTGATACAGTTGTCACCTGGGGACTGCACCCAGGGCCTTGGGGCTGGGGAGCCAGGCACTAGTTCTAGCCCCAGACCCATGGCAGAGATGGGTGGTAGGGCTTCCACCCTACAGGAGCGATGGAACAATGGCTTGGTCAATAAAGAACTGTGTGAGCAAGAGGACCCAAGCTAGCACCTCAGGCCCATGGGGCAAAATGGTGTGGTGTAGCACGGGCCTATCATCACAGTGATGGGAAAGATGAAGGCAGGAGGATCCCTGGGGCTCACTGGTCAGCCAGTCTAGCCGAATGGTACAAGCCCCAGGAAGGGAGAGGCCCAGCTTCAAAGCAAACAGATAAAAAATGCAACAATCAACACAGCAAATAAGATGGGTGGCACCTGAGGAGGGTGGCACTTGAGGCTGTCCTCTGGCTTCCACATACATGACCACACCCACGCATGCAAAACCTTGCACACCCCTGAATCACTACTGAGGTCACAAGCATGGAAACCAAGGCCTGGTGACTGCCCAAGTCCATAAAACTGAATGGCTGAGTCCAGTCAGGAGCCACTCCATCCTTCCTTTGTCCCACTGCCATCTCTCCTCATGCGACAGAAACCGGACTGAGCCCTTCCCATGTGACCATCAGGGGAACTCTCTGGAAGGAGGCATGTCTTCTCAAGGACCCATGGCCAACCAGAGGCCACTAGCAAAGCCAGATCCCCGGGCATTCATCCTCCATCTGAGCCTCCATTTCCCTCCCACAAAATGAAGGTGACAATGTTGGCTCAGACACCACACAGCTTTTAGAATCAGGGAGCAATGAAGATTAAGGTTAAAAAATCCCTTCACTGCACTGATGGGGTGTGCGTGCGTGCGTGTGTGTGTGATGATGCTTCGGCAAGGCTGAGAGAACACTATGGGGAGCTGGTCCTCTCCTTCCATGCTTTCACTGTTGAACCATCTTGCCTGTCCCAAGCGGAGTCTTAAGGGGAACACATACAGATGTGAACACTTTAAAGTGAGCACCCGGAAGTCTAAGTAAAGGGTTGCTCCCTTCAGTCTGATGGCAGCTGAAATGGAAGGGATAGGCGGGGGTGGGGGTCTGCCACGGAAGGGAGGGACAAAGGATATAGCCCATGGGACTTCCTAGACGGGAAGCTGGACCAAATGAAGTGTGGAGAATTCCCTCCTCGCCACCCACAGTAAGCTAGAAATTGGCACAGATGGGAAAGGGGGCAGGTGGAGGGAGAAGAAAGCGAAGCAGGCAAGAGGAAGAAGAGGAGGAGGGATTTAGTGAGGCCCAGGTTCCACAGAACACCCCAGAGGCAGTACCACGCCATCAACTTGGTGTTCTCTAATCGCGATGGGCTGTGGACTCACCCAGGGCACCAAGCCTCTGGCCTACGAAGGAATTATCTAGGTACACTGGGGTGAGAGAGGCCCCCTGAGTGGAGACGACATCACCCATGGGCTGGAGTCTGAGACTATGTAAAATAGGAAGGAGCCGGCTGAGCACCGATTGCGTGCTGTCTGTTCCTTAACTGCAGATGCGATGTGACCAGACGCTCTCGCTCCTGTCACCACACACGCCTAGGAGTCCCGAGGAAACGTCCTTCCTTCAGTCTTCCCTGGGACGTTATAACCATACCTGAGACACCAGTCATTCTGTCGCACCGGCTCCCCTCAGTGGAGAGGGTGGACGGGGGCTGCATTTCTTTACTACGTTTATTTATTTACTGTGTGTGCCTGTGTATATGGTAGAAGTCAGTGTTCTCCTTTCCCCAAGTGGACCTGGGGATGGACTCAGGTCAGCAGGCAGCAAGTGCCTGTATCCAATGAGCCATCTTGCCAACCCCCAAAGATAGAATTTAAGAAAGGACCAGAGTGCATTATATATGGAGACAATATAGCCTTTCTCCAAACAGCTCTCCTTTTTTTTTTAGATGCCTCACCCCACCCCACAGAGGCTGCGAAAAGGATGCTTTCCATGCCCTGGAGGTGAGAACCCCCCACAAGCCCGTCATGAGATACAGGCAGGTCACCCAGCCATCCTGCATGCCCTCACTCTAGAACGCAGGCGCTTGGCCCTTCAAACAACGTCTCCGACGGCCTCTGCCCAGGTCTACACTGGAGGGAGGTCAGCCCTGCCCTCCCCCCTCCTTATCCACAGCTCTGACCACACTGTCTTTTGAGTCTTTGGAGACTCCAAGCGCCTTCTCTATCCCTGGGCTTTCACACATGCTGGCTCCATTGCCTGGGACGCCTTGCCCAGTTTTCCCTGTATTGGTGTCTACTGATGATCCAAGTTAGAACTTCAGTAGCCCACTTAAATCCTCCAGAAAATTAACACAGTCGCCACCAATTAACTGACAAGGAGTCGGGCCCCCCCATCCAGTCTGTACATTCTGCAATATGGCCTTCATCTGTTTTCCACCATTGTGTCTAGTGGTCTGTCTACCATGGTAGCTCTTAGTCCTGACTGCATACCAAAAGCAGCCAGGCAGCTTCAAAACCCAGATGCCTGGGTTCCACCACAAACCTACTGGACCACAGAGCTGAGGGCTGAGAGTGTAGGTCAGTCAGTAGAAACACTCGCTGGGCATACACAAAGCCCTGGGTTCCATCCCCCGTACCACATAAACCAGGTGTGGTGGTGCATGGCCGCCATCCCAGCACTTGGGAGGTGGAGGCAGAAGGACCAGAAGTTCAAAGTCATCCTCAGCTACATGGAGAGTTCCAGGCAGTCTGAGCTACACAAGAGATGTTGTCAGGAATGAATAAATAAGTAAGTAGAATGTTGGAAGCTGACCAGGTGTTTGAAGTAAGTGGCCAACCCTGAGACCAACTGCTTAAAGGAAGAGGCCCTTCTTGTGCCTAGAGCAAGCCTGATGCGAGTTCCCCAGGGCCCTACTCCCTCTGGGTGTTAACAGAATAGACCATGGAGGTGTTGTGGCCAATGAGATGGCTAAGGGGGAAGTATTTACCAAATAAGCCCAATGACCTAAATTCGATCTTTGCGACCTACATTGAGGTAGAAGGAGAGAACTGACTCCTGAAAGTAGTTGTCCTCTGACCTCCACACAGGTGCCATGGTATATCCAACACACACACAGACACACACACACAACACAGACACACAGAGAGACACACAGATACACACACAGACACACACACACACACACACCACACAGACACATGCATAAACACATAGAGACACATGGACACAGACACAGTGACACACAAACACACATACAGACACACACACACACACACACACTTAAATTTAAGCAATGCTGCCTTCTATCCTTGAGATAAGTCCTGATGCAATTCTGGAAGAGAGAAACACTCCCACCGTTAGGAGGAATACGATTCCTTTCTCCAGCTGTTCCTCATCTGGCTACTTGTTTCCTGACCACAGTCCATCCCCCCATCCTCAGAGCCACAAGAGCGGCCTAGTGTGTTCCTGAAACAAACGGAAGTACCTGGAGCAAAAGTTTGACTTAGCCAGGGGTGGTGGTGCACGCCTTTAACCCCAGCACGAGGGAGGCAGAGGCAAAGGGTGTCTGTGAGCTTTGAGGACAGTCTGGTGCGAGTTCCAGACCAAGGCTATGTAGAGATAGCTGTCTCAAAAAACAAAAAACAAACAAACAAACCCTCAAATATTTAATTAAAATGACTCCAGCTATCCTGGGCAGCAGAAATTCATTTTTTCCCTCCCTCCCTCCCTCTCTTCCTCCCTCTCTCCTTCCTTCCTTCTTCACTGTTCTTTTCTTCTCTTCTTTTAACAAAAACAGGAAAAGTAAAAACTCGTTCACACTGGGGCTAGTTCATGGAGGGTCAGCCCTGGGTAGACTGGTCTCAAGGGGCACTTTGCAGAAACTGGCTACAGGGCTTTGTGCTGGGGGAGCCTCCTCACAGGGTGGTCCCTGGTCTGGCCTTCCAAACAAGCCATTTGTTCCCATTCAATGACCCTCTCCATGAGGGTGGAGGCAGGTGGAAGAATTCTATCCCCAAGCATACAATGAGAAGGAGCCAAAGGGCAAACATGTTCTTGAGCCGTTCATCAGTCACAAGAGCCAAAGAGGCAGAAATGAGCCAAATGCCCAGTGAGTGGAGGATGGATGAATAAATGTGGCTCATGCACATGATGGAATATTATTTGCTCATAAAAAGGAATTAAGTTCCAATAAATGCTAAAACATGGTGACCCTTGAGTATTCTGTATCAAGGAAATAAGTCAAATACAAGAAGCACCCAGAACCAGGGAGTCCAGAGAGATAGAAGGCAGCGCCGTGTCGTCTGGGGCTGGGGTAAGATGGCGGAGGTTCTTCTGGCAGTGACGACAGTGCCTTGTGCTGGAAGAGGGTGCACACCATGCAAACCGAATGCCACAGTTTGTATTTTTTTTTTTTTTTTTGGAGACAGTATCTCATGTAGCCCTGGTTGCCCTGGTTGGACCCTGACAAAGCCAAGGATAGACCTGAACTGTTGGGGACTGTGGACACCTAGACCCTGAATTTCCTATAAACAACTTGTTTTCCTGTGCTTGCAGCTGCTTTGAGCACGAGACAGGGGAGTGGTTTCTGGTGGGCTGCAGCTGAGAGTTAGGGCATGGCCATTGGTCAAGGAGACCCTATATAAGCTGCCCTGGAACACAATAAAGGGGGCATTCTTGGTGTTCTTGTTTTAGGGATGACCCCCCTCTCTTTCTGTGTGTGTGTGTGTGTGTGTTTTAATCTCCAGCCCCTTGCCCAGCTCATGAACTGTTCTGTACACTACAGGAGCTACAGGTGTAGTACCGTAGTACACGTAGTACAGGCGCTACAGGACTATAGTACACGTAGTAGTACAGATAGTACACTGAACCTTAGATCATCTTTCAGTGTCCACCTCCTGAATGCTGGAAATGCAGAAGTTTGTACCATTATAACCTGGTTTCTGTGGTGCTGGGGACTGAACCCAGGGCCTTACACATGCTAGGCAGGCACTCTACCAACTGAGCCACACCCAGAACCCCTGGCTTGCATTCCTTGGCAATGACTAATCTGATGTTATATGAAGTTCAGAAAAATGCACAAAGCTTATTGGGGCTCACCATGAGGATCTGGCTGTTTAGCTCTGGAGACTGGATTCTTAAAGAGCAGGCTGAGCAACTGTGGGATGAGTGGTCTTCAGACACAGCCTAGAAGGTGGCGTAGATTTGTGTAAATGATGCCTTTTCTTCTGAAGAGTCAGTAAGTACGGGCTATTTATGTCTTGAGTGCTGAGTGTGTGCCAGGCACCAGCTGTGGTGCTTCCTAACGCTCCAACTCAGAATCGCACTGCAGGGCAGGGACAGCCTCTGCTCTGTTTCATAGATAAGGAGACTCACGCTCAGAGAGGCCACGTCAACAATAAACATGTCTGACGCCCCAGACATATTTCCCACTGCCTGCCACTGTGTGCTTTAACATTCTCTTCCAGGTGGCAGAAATGGCATGTTACATCTGGGATGTAACGGTCCACAGCCCTGATCTGAAATGTTCCAAACTCTGAACCACCACAGGGAGAAAATTCTACACTATCACCCAGTACGGCAGCTCACACCTGTAATCCCAGCCTTTGGAAGGCTGAGGCAGGAAGCTCGTGATGAGTTCAAGACCAGCCTGGGCTAGAGCAAGATCCTGTCTGAAAAAAAAAACAAAACCAACAAGCAAGCATGAAAGAAAGTCATGCCCTATCACACTATTCCATGAACATAATCTTTAAAAATTATGTCAAGTTATGGGCCAGCGAGGGCTCAGTAGGTGCTGCCGCACAAGCCTGGTGAGCTGAGGGCCAGCCTCAGGATCCGCGATAGAAGGGGAAAATCAGATCCCCCGTCTTCTGACCTCCACACGCACATGGTGGCATGTGTGCACACAGACATACATGCATATGCTAGTAAATTAAGTAAAAAATATATGAAAACATTACATGAAGTTACCTTTATCTCATATGTGTAACATATACATAAGAAACAACTGAGTATTTATGTGTACACTCGGGTCCCCTAGAAATCTCATTAACACAGGCAGATATTCCAAATTCTGAAGTTAGAAACACTTCAGGCCCCAAACACTTCTGATGAGGCTCTACTCAGCCTAGATATGAACAAGCCCCTCTGGTCACATGAACAGGAAAGGACTCTGCCTGACTTACACAAAGTGTGGCCCTCAGACAGGAGCTTCATGGTTCCAGGAGGCTCAGCCCTCACCCCTAGACTGCTCAGACGCTGCCACCTCCCATAATTCCCGGCTGAGCTGGAACATGAGAGCTGCCGATTTTCCCAGGGACCACAACTGGCAATTTCGGCTGAGAATCCCTAAAACGGGACCTGCAGAGATGGCTCTGAGGTTGAGAGTATGTATTGCTCTTGTAATAGACGCAGCTTAGGTTCCCAATATCTACGATGGAGGCTTCCAACCACCAGAAGCTCCTGTCTAGTGGATCTCATGCCCCCTTCTGGTCTTCCTGGGTGCCTTGTACTCACTCACACACACACACACACACACACACACACACACACACACACACACACACACACAGGCACACACAAACACATACCCACACACCTACACCCACACAGGCACACCCACGCACACCCACACATGCTTATAAATAAAAATAAAACAAGACTGGAGTCCACAGTCATGGAGAAGAGGAGGATGTTAGAGATTAAAACCTGAAGGAGGAACAGAAGGCCAGCAAGGCCAACTGTCTTGCAGTCAGTAGGAGGTAAGTATATTGGAATCATACGGCTGGTGCCCAGTTGCCATGGGGAGAAACTCTGGAGAAAGCATTTGGACAGTGTGCCATGGCCATGTTTGGTCACATGGCAGGTACAGTGACTGTGGAACCTGTCTAAACAGTAGATGTAGGAACCTTAAAGTGGGGAGAAGATTTTTCACTGAGCACCTTCAGGGAACAGAAGATCAAGCAGTAACACAGTTGGCAGTTCAAGTCTGTAATGAACAAAAGCCAGACAGTTTTATGATGGTTGTAGATGAATATAAATGGGTGAATTTAAGTTAAAAGAGCGAGTTAGGAACAAGCCTAAGCTATAGGCTGAACTTTCATAATTAATAAGAAGTCTCCATGTCGTTATTTGGGAGCTGGCTGGCAGGAAAAGACTTGTTACATGTGACCATCAACATTTAAGACACACACACACACACACACACACTGTTATGGAGAACTGATTTTTTTCGGCCTTGAGAAGACACAATGATTCATTTTCTATAGTATCTTTCCTAAATAAAAATGTGCAGAGCTGAGATTGTTAAAGCGTGCCTTTCGGATGTGGAGAATAGGTACAGCCTTGGGCTATGAAGCCTAGATAGAGAACACTCTTTGATTTTTAAGGGAGAAACCCCCCAATATATTAAAAAAGTAACCCACTAAACTGAAGTGAACCTCAGTTCTTTAGCTGCATCAGCCACTGAAGATGCTCACCAGTTACACGGTGGAACCCTGCTGAGCTGCACAGCACGGGACAACAGTTACACGGTGGAACCCTGCAGAACAGGGAGACGGCTCCAGCACCTGTCTTAGAAGAACAGTGCCAGGCCGAGTTTGCTCCACTTTCTTCTATTATCTTTATTTGTTTTGTGTCACAGCGTGAGTGTGGAAGTCAGAGGACAATTTGTGGGAGATGGGTTTTCTCTTTCTACCACGTGAGTGCCAGGGTCTGAACTCAGATTGTCGGGCTTGGCGGCAAGCACCTGCCTGCTAAACCCTCTTGCTGGCCCATATTTTATAATGGGGAGACGCAGGCTCAGAGAGGTTAAATAAATTGCCCTAGCTCACCGGGAAATACCACAGTTCTATTAGCCAGAACTCTCACAAGGCAAACTTGGCACTGTCAGTCTTGCGCTGGATAACTCTGTACGCAGTCCAGGACAGCTGGCTGTGGCACCCCAGAGACCCTCCTGATGTCACAGATGGGGTGTCTGCTGACATCTATGGTCAGGGCCGGAGTGATGGATGTTAAGCACTGGAAATGCTCTGACCAACCCCACAACAGAAAATCTCCTCACCTAAAATGTGAACTGGGCCGAATGTCAGACATCTGCCCTGGATGAAACAAGAAAACATCGGCAAAAAATGGAAACAGGAGGTGGGGATTACAGTGCATCCCTTCCCTCATGTTCAGAGACCTGAACTGCCACCTAAGCAAGCAGGCATTTATTTTTTAAAAGACTCATTTTTACTATTTCATGCGTGTGCTTGTTTGTATGAGCAAATGTTACATGTGTGCAATCGTTCAAAGAGGCTGGAAGAGGGCATCAGATCTCCCATGTTGGTACTGGAAACTTAACTCAAGGCCTCTGCAGGAGCAGTTTGTGAAGCCGGGCATGGTAGTGCACACCTTGGACCCCAGCACTTGGAGGCAGAAGCAGGCAGATCAGTGAGTTCGAGGCCAGCCTGGTCTACAGAGCAAGTTCTAGGACAGCTGGGGTGATACAGCAAAACAATAACAACCATAAAACCAACCAACCAACAAAATAAAACCAAAAAACAACCAGACAAAATAAAACAAAACAAAAGCAGCTCTTGACTGTTGAGCCATTGTGCCAACCCAATCCCACTGTCCACAAAACTGCCAGGTATTCCTTCTTCCAAGTGTCAGAAGAAAGGTCGGTTCTCCCGAAAGGGCGGCTAGCAGCTGTGCCTGAAGGGTTAGCCAGAACTGTTCAGAAACAAGTGAGGAGCAGGGAGGGAGAGGTCTTCACTACCACAGGGAGGGAGCAGTCTTCACACCCACAGGGAGGGAGGGAGTGGTCTTCACCGCCAGTTTCTGAGATTGTGGAGACAGCAGATTTAGAGAAATATCTGGGTCTTAAAAATCTTTTTAAAAATTACATTAATTTTGTTTTGTGTGTATGTGTGTGACTGTTTGCGTATTACACATGCTAAGATCAGAGGACTTTGTGAGCTCCATCCGAAGTTGCCAGGCTTGGTAGCAACTCACCAGACCTCCCCCTGAGCCTCAGCATTCTCCCCGGGAAGATGGACACCAAGGTCAGGGAGACCGCTCAGTGGGTAAACTGCACAGGCGTGGGAACCTGGGTTTGGATCCTCAGCTGGGGGAGGGGCACGCTGGGGGAGGAAGAAGCAAGGACTCATCCTCAGCCCAACCATGGGCAAGCCCAAGGCCAGCGAGAGAATGACCAGCAAACAAGGAGGGAGACTGAAGAGCAGCACTAGAGCTAACCTCCGGTTTCCATGCGTGTCTGCATGAGCATGCACACATACACCACCTCCGCACACACCCCACCCCGTGCACAGAGGAAACAACCACAAATCCCCCAGACTCCTCGAGTGGACATGATGGATCAAATCAGAGGCTGGTCCAGATCAGGGAAGCATGCAAATCTGAACCTTTTGGAAAATGGAACATACCATAGCCCGTGAGCACACAGGTCTCCATCCTCTGCACATCCAGGTAAGGCATCTTCCCCCATGAGGGGGCCTCGCCTTTCCTAACCTAGCTCTTCAACACACCTTCAGTCTTGGTGTCAGTGTGGTATGTGGAAGAGTCATGGTTGGTGGGACAGACGTGGGTGCCACTAATACTCTTGACTAAATGCCCGTCCAAATAGTTTTCTTGCTTTTCAGCCAGGGCCACCAGACCCTTGGGGCTGCAGGTCTGTCTACCCACAGCTTGTAGTGCTGACCCTGGGGAGGTGTCTGTTTCTCTCCTGATTGACAGGCAGGCTCTGCTAAAGTAGAAAGATGCTGAGGAAAAGCACTGGAAGACAGGAGAGGAAGCGGGGAGGCACCTGCCTCACCTCCCTCCAGTGGACACAGCTCAGGGCTGGTCCCTACTCCTGCCCTCCAGGTGGCCCAGGGCTCAGCACCTTGCTGTTGCTTCTCAGGGGACCTCTTCCAGAGCTGATCTCAGCTCTGAGTCATTGGAGCAGAGAAGGGACCTTGTAAAAATAACTGCAGGATGAGGTTCCTCTATTCACACGTTCACACGATTCGATTCATGATACAAAGAACAAAGAGGCAGGGTAGGAAGCAGAGGAGGGAAGAATGTTCCCATCAGGTGTCTCCAAGTGACAGGCAGACAGCTCACTCCTGAGCACCCTTCTTTCTCCCATGCTCCTCTCTCTCTCTCTCTCTCCACATTCTCTTCTAGCTCCTATCTCGTCTTCTTCCTACCCCCGTCTTGTCCCTTCTCTTTGCTCCTTCCCCCCTTGCTCCCTCTCCTCCACCCTTCCCTTTCTACTTCTCCCCTCCTCTTGCTCCCTATCCCAATTCCTCTTGATGTCATAGGGACAGAGGGTCTACTCTGCACTCCTCCTTCCTTGTCTCCTGTCCCTAGCTATCCCTGCTGGGGCATGCGGACTCGGGTGTGTCCTCTCTTGGGCTACCTGTTGGAACAGAACCTTCTGGAAGGCTCACAGGCCCACTGAGCACTGGGTGAGCTCTCTGCCTCTGTAACTATGTGGCTGGAGCCATCTGCTGTGGCTGCTGAAGAGCCTGGGAATACTCAGGGCTTCCTGGGCTCTGCGTTCCTGGGACAAGGTCTATACGGGCCATGGGGGTGGTGACAGGAAGTTGAGATAAGGAAGAGTACAAGAAGAGCAAAGGAAGGGATGGGCTGGAGAAGAGTGGAGAAATGCAAAGCTCCTGGGGGTGGGGGCACAAAGCTTTAATTCAGCACTTACTAAACACAGCCCTTCGTGGGCACCACCACAGTGGCGGGCCTGACCTCTTACACTAATTAAATATTAACTAATAACTACGTTTAGAAAGCACATGTACATAACAGGAAATTAAAATGTCAACCAGGGCATGGCAAATATAAATTACAGTTAAAGTCAGAACTGAAGCTATAGCCAGGCAAAGGGGATGGCTGGAAGAGTCCTCATAAACACCTTTAATGTCTGGGAGTTAGAGGACAACCAGAGAGAGTCCGACTTTTTCCAGCTGTTGGGCAGATGGGGAGACTCTGGTTTGGTGGCAAGAACCTTTACCTGCTAAGCTATCTTGCCAGCCTTGGAAATTCCATTTTAACAGATAAAAATGAAATGATTTTAAAATATGTTTTCCCTAGGGTGTCATGGGGATCAGCTTGAAAGAGTGGGTGCCAGGACACGGTCCTGTGTTTGCATGTGACCTGTACACAGTTCTGTACCTACTTTAAATCGTCTCCGGATGACTTAGAACACCCAGTAAGATGCAAACACTCTACAAATGGCTGTTTATGTTGGCTGCATCTTTTAGGGAATGATATCAAAGCCAAAATATGTATGTGTTCAGAAATATGAACTTTTATCACAGATTATTTTGATTCATGCTTGGTTTAATTAGGGTCATAGGGCCCACGGGGAGAGAGCAGGGCCACACGCCTGATGTTACTGGAACTAGAAGGATGGTGTGGCTGGGTCAGTCACGGCAAAGGGAATGAAGTCAGGCATTTGGAGAACTGTTTCAGAAACCAGGGATGGGGCGTTAGAGGGCGGTGAGATGGCTCGGTGGGTAAAGGAAGCCAAGCTCGAGAGCCTGAGTTAGATCCCAGGACCCACACAACGGAAGGGGAGAACCACTTCCCAGAAATGTTCTCTGATTTCCACTACACACACGTACATACTCACACACATGTGTGCGCACACACACACACACACACACACACACATGCACACACACAGCGGGTGGAGAATAAAATGCACAAAACTAAAACAAACAGGATGTCTGGGAGGGCGGGGAAGAAAGGCCTTGGTAAGGAGGCCAGTCCAGCCATGACCAAAATGAGCAGCTGAGGAGAGAACGCGCAGAGCAGTGGACACAGCGGAGGCAGTGGTCCTGAGTGCGGATGGACCTGTGCGTGGTGAGTGGGATGGGGCAGAGAAACAGTGGCACAGGGGATGCCGTCATATGGGGCATTGGTTCTTCACCTCTGGAAGACATTTGTAAGCATGTGTGTTTGCATGTGAGTGTAGGTGCCTGATGGGGAGCTGGAGTGACCGGCAGCTGGGAGATACATGATGCTGGAAACCAAAACTGGGTCCTCTGGAAGAGCATCAATCATGGTTCTTAACCACTCAGCCATTTCTCCCTGGAAACATTTTTGTGTCCCAGCTGGGGAACTCTGACTGGAATTGGGTAGCCAGGGATAATATCAATCAAAGTACATTGAACAGGCCAGCCCTTCCCTACAGAACTATTGGGTCCATGGTGTCAACAGAGTTGAGGCTAAAAAACCCAACGCTGGGTCTTGAAGGTGGGGATAGTGAGCGTGGGGAGAAGCAAGAATACAGCCAGAGAAGCTACGATAAGGTCTCTCTAGCCAGACCTGGAGCTAAAAGGAAGACCCTGGCATAGACACTGGGAGGTCAAGCACAGGGCGGTCATGGAGGCTGCAACCAGACAATAAAGGGGCTGAGAGCCAGGCAGCACCACAGGTCTGTCAATGGTTGACACCAGCGCACAGAAAGTTCAGGCCTCAAGAAGGAAGCCATCAGGGCTGAGGACACTGCCCAGTCGGAGAGCTGCTTGCCTGGAATTGGAAGCCCAGAAGCCACATGACAGGAAGGAAGGAAGGAAGGAAGGAAGGAAGGAAGGAAGGAAGGAAGGAAGGAAGGAAAGAAGGAAGGAAAGAAGCAAGTAACCTGCCAGAGCTCGTAACACCAGCAAGAGAGACAAGACAGGCAGGTTGCCGGGGCTTTACTGCTCAGTCAGCCTGACCTACTTGGAAAGTTCTAGGCTAATGAAAGACCTTATCTCAAAAATATGGTGGACAGCTCTTGAGGAATGACAGTGTAAGGGTGTCATCTGGCCTACACACATACCCAGAATGAAACCATCAGAGAAAAACGGCCCAAGCTGAAGGCGGGGCGTCAAGCGAAGAATACCACAAAACCCAACACCACTGCACCTGAACTATGCAAATGAGGAACCAAGAACCTGGAGTATGTAAATGAGGAATAAGAATCTGTTGGGCTGGAGAGTTGGCTCAGTGGTTAAAAGCACTTGCTGTTCTTGCAAAGGGCCCAGGATCAGTTCCCAGCACCCACATGGCGGCCCATCACTTCCTCAGGCACCAAGCAAGCATGTGGCACACAGACATACATGCAGGCGAAACACTCATAACACAAAATAAATCTAAAAAACAAAAAACCAAAGAGCACAAACAGCTCTCTAGCAGTCGGGAAGCAGAGGCAGGCAGATCTCTGTGAGTCTGAGGCCAGCCCAGTCTACAGAGCAAGTTCCAGGAGCCTGCCTGTCAGCCGCCAGCAGCTGTGCTACAGGAAGCCTATGGTTCCTCTGGACTTCTTTGGCTGCGAAGTTGAGTGTTTTGGCCAGAGCTAACTCTGTATGGAATATCAAGTCGGCTGCCTACAAGTTCCTCCCTCAGAAACCTGTGACCTAAAAGTGTAAGCTAATCCTTTCCTCTCCTAAGTTGCTTTGGTCATGCATGGTACTGTCAACAGCAACAGAATGACAGTCTGGCAATTTTTTTCTTCAGTATTAGTCATAAACCTTAAAAGATCAGTAGACAAGCCTGAAGTTGTGATGCGCACCTTTAATCTCAGCAGAGACAAGCAGATCTCTGCACCTTTGACACCAGCATGGTCTACACTGCCTCAAATACATAAACACACACACACACGTATACTCATGTATACATATACACATGCATACATACACACACATACATACATACATGCATACATATACATACAAACCCAAATGCATATATGCACAATACATAACCATACATATACAATTAACACATGCATATATACACATACATATATACATACACAATCCACATACATGCATACACACAAATATATACACACACATATGCACATACATATACACATAGTACACACTTGCACATATACACATACATATATACTCACAAGCATACATACAAACACACACATATAGAAACACACAGGTGGCAGAAGGCAGAGCACGGGAGGCAGCTGAGTTATGGCGCTCCTTATTGTCATCTTACCAAACATGGACTCAAGAAACGAAGTGCACCAGCAAGACTCTTTCTCAGAAAGGTAATGAAATGGAGGCACTATAAATAATGATGTCATGATGTGAGGCTGTGAGGAAGGGCGGCCGAAGGGATGCGTGAGTGAGCCACACTGTCATCTGTCACAACAGAAAGCCAGATGATCGTTTCTGAAGTCTGAGGAAAGGAAAGCATATGATTGCAGATGTGGCGGTAAGTGACAGAGGGATGGTTGGGAGCTAGAAGTGGCTGCCTCCCGAGAGCAGGGCTGAGCGTAAAGAAAAGGAATGTATGATGGACTCCTGACCCCCACGTCCCAAAAGACACGATTTGCCCCAAAAATGAAGCAGTAAAATCCTACAGGAAGCACCCAAAGGATGTTTAAATGAAACTGATTTAATTAATGCATCAAGCAAGACACAGTGAGGCACCCACAGACCTGACGGGGGCAGCAGGAAACCCTTAATAACCCCAGGCCTGAAAGGCCAGAGGGAACAACCAGAGGCAGGGATGGAGCTGCCAGAGGCCATAAAGCCCCTCGCAGCACAGAGTCAGCTTTCCAGCAGTAGTCCCTGCTCCCAGTTCCTCTAGCTGGTGCTTGGGCCCCCTACCGGCCAGATCCAGCTGCACCCCACCCTACTCGGGCCACACAAGCACTTCCCAGCCTCCAGGATCCACTCAGCCTGGGGCCCACCTGAGCACACACTGAACAATACACATCTGCCCCAGGGTGGTAATGCAGCACCAGTCCCGAAGGGTTCTAAAAGAGGTCATATTTCATCCACTATTCAATATTCACCGTTTCCTCTCCCTCCTTCAGACTGGACCCCATGTAGCACAGGCTGGCTTTGAACTAGCTATACAGTTGAAGCTAGTCTTGAGCTTCTCATCCTCCTGCCTCCACCTGCCAAGATTACATGTGTGCCCCACCCCAATGCCTGTTCCCCAACTTTCATCGGTAAATACAGACGCTGACTGTCACAGGTCAGCACTGTCTTCTGAGTGGACGGAGCAAGAATCTCATCATTTTGAGAATGGGAGAGGGAGGCAGACCCCCAGGAGAGGATCAGTCAACGTACAATCAAATGTCCCCAAGCCCAAGAGGAAAACCTCCAGAAGAGGCCGGTCATGCTCACCACCCCCGGGAGACAGAATTAGACAGGCGGGAGCCTGAGGGACCTGTTGGGAGTTGGAAAGGGGTGGTTTTGCCAACATGAGACAGCACAGCGGAGGACCCTTTGGGGTAAGATGCTGTCACGGTGTACTGATCACGTGACATGTCTGAGGCAAGAGGAATGAAGGCGAATGGATGGGGCGTGGCCGGCCTTAACTCATCTTTAAAGCCCAGCTGTCCATCTCCTTCTGTGTGAAGTCTCTCCTGGCCACAACCAGCCACAGTCTGCACTGTGGTGGGACAATGAGATCCCAGTTAGCAGACCTTGGGACACTCAATTCATGTGTCCTGCAACTAATGCGTCCGTCTTCTTCATGCAAGGATGGTGACTCACTCGTCGTCTTTATATGTAGCCCAAGGTCAGACCCACAGACTGTTCTCAAAAGAAAGTCCAGCAGAGGCAGGCGGATCTCTGAGTTTAAGGCCAGCCTGGCTTAGTTTACAGAGCGAGTTCCAGGACAGTTAGGGCTGTTACACAGAGAAACACTGCCTTAAAAAATTAAAAAATATAAAAAGTAAAAAAGTAAGTTCTTTTATCAATGTTCATTGCAGAACTATTCACAATAGCTGAATTATAGAACTAAAGTAGGTGCCCAAAAGAGGAAAGAATAAAGAAAACAATGTATATGGGACTGGAGAGATGGCTCAGCAGGCAACCCAAGTTCAGTTGCCAGCACTCAAACCATCAGGGACCTCACAACTGCAGTGATTCTGGCTCCAGGGGACCTGGTGCCCTCTTCTGGCCTCTGTGAGCAACTGCACGCACATGCACAGACCCTGACACAGATACACAGAAATCTCAGAAAGGTGTGTGTGTGTGTGTGTGTGTGTGTTGTATGAACAATGGTTTTTTCAGCCATATAACATAATAAAGCTGTGTCATCTGCAGGAAAATGAACACAACTGGAGAAAATCACAGAAAGCAAACTCAGTCAGTGCAGAAAGAGAAACACTGTGTATTTTCTCTCATATATAGCTTCTAGATAATTGATGCATAAAATCACGTACATATACATGGCACGGAAGTAGAAGCAACTGTCTAGAGGAACAAAGGGATTCAGGGGTGTGGGGAGAGAGAGGAGGAAAGAGGGGATGGGGAGAAATATGCACAAAATAAATTCCTACTTGGATGAAAACGTGCTTGTGACACAGGACCATGTACAATGAATACACACAAAGAAAAATTTGAAAATAATACTACACTGGCTGGCTGAAAGGGGCAGCAGCGGCCTGCAGCAGGGTAGAGGCAAGGCAGACGGACTGAGCAAAACCACAGACACAGTGAGGCCTGCAGGATGCTTCCCTGAGCCAGCAGCTTTGATGGTGTCTCTCTTGGCAATGGGAGACAGCAGCATAGCTGCCTTATGACTCGGCAAGGTCCCCCAGCTTGGGAGGGCATGTTTGGTTACTAACGGACCAAGCAACAAATGAGACACAGGAAACAAACTCTGAGTGATAGAAATGGGGTGGTGGTGGTGGAGCAGGCCTGAACCAGAGCTTAGAGCTTCCTCTTAGCAAGATTTTTAATTTTTTAAATTGATTTTATTGAGCTATACATTCTTATCTGCTCCCTTCCCCTCCTCTCCCTTCCCGTGGTCCCCATGCTCCTAATTTACTCAGGAGATCTTGTCTTTTCCTACTTCCCATGTAGATTAGATCCATGTATGTCTCTCTTAGGGTCCTCTTTGTTGTCTAGGTTCTCTGGGATTGTGAATTGTAGGCTGGTTTTCTTTGCTTTATGTCTAAAAGCCACTTATGAGTGAGTACATATGATATCTGTCTTTCTGGGTCTGGGCTGCCTCTCTCAATATGATGTTTTCTAGATCTCTTAGGTAAGATTTAAGAGGACTGGAAAGCCCATCTCAGGAAGAGGACATGAGGCGATCCTGCTTCCCTTCCGTGGAGGCTACCTCATGCCACACACTAGCATATTTGTAACAAATATTCGGGGGGGGGGGGAAGAAATGACAGAAAGCAAAACAGAAGGTGTGCATGGGATCCCAGAATAGTAACAGCTGCTGCATTAAACAGCCAGGCTGAAAGCCAAACGAGAGAGTTTCCATCAAAGGGCGCTGGTTATAGACTAGGGGTTTTCAAACTGTCAGCTTGCCAAGCAAAGTGGAATGGCAGATGGGGAAGGTGGTCTCAGGAGGCAGCAGTAGACCTGAAGGTGGGGCTGGGGAAGGGCACAGCAGGTGGGAATGACACTCTGTGAAGAGTAGTCAATCGTCACTCCCCATCGGAAGTGGCTACTGTCCTGAACACTGCAATCCCATTGGCTGGGTCTAAGGGCACAGCATCTTTTGTGTGCATGGGTCAAACAAAACCATTTAAGATTCTAGCCAGAAGATAGACCTGGTGGCATATGCCTGTAGTTCTAGATATCAAGATTGGGGCCAGCCTGGGCTACACAGCAAGATTCTCACTCCAAAAGAGTGGGTATGTGTGTGTACACACACACACCAAGAAAAATTATTCCAGCAAAAATTTCAGATACATTTTAGAGTCCCTAGATGCTATGAAATGCCTAATATGTGAGACAAGTGAGGGAGGGGATGGATTCTGATAGACTTAGTACAACTGGGAGGAAAGTGGTGGCTAATTCTCTTTCCTCCCTCCAGGTAGGAAGAGGGTCACATCTGGGTGCCCTGTGCATGTCATGAGTGAGTTACGCGAAGGAGCAGGTGCTTTTATTACCTCTCACAGATAGGAAAATTAACACTCAGATACCTGTGTAAGCAATGAATCCAAGATCTCAAGGAGTGAATGACCCACCTGGTCTCAGAGGTTGTCTTCTCGTGACTAAATGCCAGGAACCATCAGTGACTCCTTTCTGTCCCCCACATCTTATAATGAAGCCTCATCCGTGACCACTCAATTAAGTTTACTGCACAGACGGTAATGCGCACCATATTAACCTCACTTGGGGGTTGGTTTCACCTGCGCATCAGCGATATTTGTCTCCAGGCTGGAGAGGTGGCTCACTTGTTGCTCCTGCAGAGGAGTTGGGTCAGTTTCAGACACCTGCTTGGCAGCTCACAAACATTCAGAACTCCAGTTCTGGGGGATCTGATGCCCTCTTCTCATCTGAGTGCACCATGTATATTCGCTTGGTGCCCAGACTCACATGCAAGCAAAACACATAAGTCATACTCATAAAATAAAATAAGATTATTTAAAGAAAGTAAACAAAAAACCAAACCAATATTCCTCCCAAGGAGTTAATACAAGGACCAAATACATCCACACATGCCAAGCTTCACAGCGCTGCCTGGCCTGAGACTGGCATAAGCCTGGCATTCTGCAATATTCGCTAGAGTTGTTATTGTTATTAAGTTGTAGCACTTCCGTGAAACTCATGGGGTAAGAGACCATGAGCCACACGGTCAGTGGGAAAGGCCTTTCTGAGGAGACCCCAGTGAAGAAAAGAGATTCCTCCCAAAGGGCTGGGGAGGGAGAAGCAGGGGGAGGCATCACAGGGGCAAGGCTTGAGACGGAAGGGCATGCATGCAGTCTGCCTGCAGGCAGAAGGGAACACAGTTTGTGATTATAAATCTGGTTTTTATGTCCAATTGTCACCCCTAGTTTTTATGAGAAAATGCTGCTATCCATCTGTGTAGCAGGCTTGCCCTAGGCTGGTTTTTAGGGCTCTTCTCAGGGTTTGGTCACACGGCCTTCTTTGCTGAAAAATAACAACAGAATCTCTGTGGTGGGCTGGGGAGAGAGTTTAGCCAGTCACAACCGCCCCACAACTTGAGCTCTGACCAACCAGTGAGAATAAGACCCAGCATAGGAGGTGGCACGTGGTGCCTCTAATCCCAGCACTCAGAAGCAGAGGCGGCTGAATCTCTGAGTTCAAGACGAGCCTCCTACATAGTGAGTTCCAGGCATAGTGGCACTTGCTTGTAACCCCCATGCTAGGTAGTCAGGAACAGGCACTACCCCACTGAGTTCTGGGCCAGTGAGAGATACCACCTTAAAGAAAGGGTGGGTAAAACCCGAGGAATGACACGTGATAGTGCCTCCTGACTTTTACAGGCAGGAATACACTTATTCACCCCCCACACAAACACACACACGCACACACACACACACAATTCCTGTAGTACTGTTTACGCATCATCGTCATCATTTTCAGGGCCTCACACATGCCAGGCCAGTGCCTACCACTAAGCTGTATTCCCAGAGTTGTCAACACATCTTAAACTGCTTACACCTTCTAAGCCATAGGGAACTGGCTGAGAGAACAAGGCGCCAAGAGGCCCTGATCCTGGAAGTCCCCCAGCTTCTACTCAGCAAGTGACAAGGACAGCAGTTTACCAGCATCCTCCCCCCCAAGCTCTCACTGGGAAGTCAGTCGTTAAGGGCGTGGCCGGGGGGGGCAGCTGACAGAACAACACTGACCCACATCACAGGGCAGCTACTACAGCAAGTCAGCGCTGAACCAAGTTGCGAGGTCTGTAGAAGCCCAGGTCCCACTTGCCGCGCTTTGCTCCCTCTAGGGCTCACAGTGGACAGATGTGGCGAGGACAAGCTGGCCTCTTCTCGTGACAACTTCCACGGTTCTTATGGCCCTAGACGCTACTGCTTCCTGAAGTGGCAGGAGGGGCTTGCTGAGACGGGCATCCTGCCTCATGTCCACACCCAGGACCTTTAGCCTCTTCCTCTACAGCATCCCAGTGAGCAGCAGGTCATAGTCTGTCTAGTGGCACCCATGTCTACCTGCGGAGATGAAGGCAGGGATTGTCTCTTCCAAGACCTGGCCTCCGATCCTCTAACCCCCAGCTGTGGCTAAGCAGCTGGAAGAAGGGTCAGCTGTCTTCCAAATGAACTGAGGACCACAACCGCAGCTCAGTCCCAGGCACGTCTGTAGTCAGCATGTGAAGAAGAGGAAGTCGGAAATCCAGGTGCACCTAGAGGCGCAGCAGAGAGGCGCCAGACTGCTGAATTCAGCTGTTAAGAACTTAGTAATCCTCTGTGTACACGAGCAACAAGGCCCAAGTAAAATTAAATGCCAATAAAATGAAATATATTTTCTAGGTGCATGTTCATGTCTTTAATACATAAAGAAGTTTTTAAAAGTCAATAAGAAAATGATAAAGATGCATGGTGGAAAATTAGTTATAGGCTATTCACAAAACATGAAAAACAGAAAAGTGCCAACACATAGGAAATAGCCAACCTCAGGAGAAATCGATAAAGTGGAGACTGAAATACCCTATCAAATGGAAATGAGTTTTGTATTCTTCTACAATGTAGGCAAGAAGGTAGTGATAACCAGGAGCACTCTCTACATCGGTTAACACCCGTCAAATGTCAGTGCGCACACACCCAAGAGTGGGAATCCATCCTACATAATGCTCACGTTGTAACACAATAGTGATCAGCACAATACACAAGAGGGCTAGAATATGGCTCAACGGTACAGCCCTTACCAGGCATGCATGAGGGCCTAGATTCATCTCCCAACACTGCAACAAACTACCATGCCCAGGATTGACAGGGGGAAGAAAGGCAGGCACCTTTGTTGCCCACGGGATGCAAATTAGCCTTGCATTCTTAAAGAGGAGTTAAGCGTACACATCAGGCCCCAGGGTCGCGTGGAAGGGCTTTTTCCCACGTTCAGCCTTTGCCACTTCCTCTGAGCTCCAGGAAAGAGAATGTTGGGAAAGAGAATGTGACAGTTGATCCTGATGCCAGTTTGATTAGACAAGAAACGCCCGGAGCGTTGTACAGGTGCACCTTAGGGTGGGTCCAGGAGGATTTTCCAGAGCAGAAGAACGGCGCTGAATTTGGACAGCACTCCCATGACGGGGGGAGAGGTGTCTCTGGTGGGAAAAAAGAAGACAAGGAAGAAAACTGGCCAAGCACCAGGACCTCTACCATCATGGTAATCTGTGTTCGCTCAGCCTGTGTGTGGGATGGCTTTATGCCAATCTGACACAAGTTAGAGCCATTTTGGAAGAGGAAACTTCAACTGAGAAAATGCTTCCATAAGATTGGCCTGCGAGGCATTTTCTTGATTAATGATTGATGTGGGTGGGCCTAGCTCACTGTGGATGGTGCTATCCCTGGGCTGTGGGTGTTAAAACAAAAGTGCCTTTAATCCCAGCACTTGGGAGGCAGAGGCAAGTGGAGGTAAGTTCCAGGACACCCAGGGCTACACAGAGAAACCCAGTCTTGGGGTGGGGGGGGAGAGGAAGGAAGGGAAGGAGGGAAGGAGAGAGAGGGAGAGAAAGGAAGGAAGGAAGGAAGGAAGGAAGGAAGGAAGGAAGGAAGGAAGCAAGCAAGCAAGCAAGCAAGCAAGCAAGCAAGAAAGAAAGAAAGAAAGAAAGAAAGAAAGAAAGAAAGAAAGAAAGAAAGAAAGAAAGAAAGAAAGAGGGAGGGAGGGCAGGCTAAGCAAGCCAGTAAGCAGTGTCCCTCCACGGCCTCTGCATCAGCGGCTGCCATGACTCCCCTGACGACAGACTGAAATCGTAAGATAAGATAAACCCTTTCCTCCCCGAGTTAATGTTGACCGTGGTGCTCTGTCGAGCAATAGACCCCTGTGAGCTGGGTAGGAACCTCCTTCCCTGACAGCCACTCTTGTCTGGTGTTTGGTCACAATGAAAAGACAACTAAATCCAGACCGTCCTCACAGTGTGGTGAGGAGCGAGGGCCGGACAGGACCTCCAGGAGGGGTTGGGCTATCAGAAATCTGCTCCTGCATAGGTCAGCTCATTCATGTATGGCTAGAGAAAGGGCTGTCAATGGAGTAACTTTGGAACCAAAGTGTGCCGAGTCTGTCACACTTGCTCCGTTTCATCAAGGACATCACAGCCCGGCTGCCCCCAGCCTCCAGAACAACCAGCAGAATAAACTGTAATTTACAAAGTGCCCCACTCCTAGTATTTAGTTACAACAACAGAATCCAGGTTAAGACAATTCTTACACAGAGGAGGGACTGTCCCTGGGGGCCATGGCTGAGGTACAGCCCGTGGGACCAGGTCTAGGGAAACATCACCTGTCCCTTTGGTGTCTTCAGAGAGAATGGATGAGATGGTCAGATGGCAGTCTGCCTTCAGAAGACAGACTTGAAGGCAAAAGCTCTTACTTTCAGGGAGGAAGCAAACGAAGCTGCCTCATCTCCTGAACTGCAGGCAAGAGTGAAATGGGAGGGCTCTCGGGAAGGGGGAGGGATCTCAGGATGACAGGGCTCTATGGGTGGGGAAGGGATCTCAGGATGAGGGGGCTCTCTGGATGGGTAGGGATCTCAGGATGAGGGGGCTCTTGGGATGGGTAGGGATCTCAGGATGAGGGGCTCTCTGCATGGGTAGGGATCTCAGGATGAGGGGGCTCTCTGCATGGGTAGGGATCTCAGGATGAGGGGCTCTCTGGATGGGTAGGGATCTCAGGATGAGGGGGCTCTCTGGATGGGTAGGGATCTCAGGATGAGGGGGCTCTTGGGATGGGTAGGGATCTCAGGATGAGGGGGCTCTCTGGATGGGTAGGGATCTCAGGATGAGGGGGCTCTCTGCATGGGTAGGGATCTCAGGATGAGGGGGCTCTCTGCATGGGTAGGGGAGCAGGAGCATCTGTCAGGATCTTGAGGGAAGGCATCTGTCTCACCTCCCTGATGGAAGAGGAGGTTCCCTCTCCAGGCCTAGGCCTTCTGTCCCCATCACCATACCCCTGACTTACTCATATACTCAAAGACCTCTTACAGGGACTGCCTAAGGATGACTCCTGTTGGCTTCTTCAGCTCTTTCTAAGAATTTCAGAGCAATGTGCCCCTGATCATTAAGATTCAGGTTAAGGAGCCAGAGAGATGGCGCGGCAGTTAAGAAGCACACACAGCTCTACAGGGGACCCAAGTTCAGTTCCCAGCACCTACATCAGGCAGCTCACAAACACACCTGCACATGTGCGCCCATATCCCACACACTGGCACACACTTATACACATAATTAAAAATAAATAATTCTTTTTAAAAAAAAATCACCAGTAAATGAAAACGTGTCTCGGTTTTCCAAAGCTTGATTTAGCATATCGTGCTTTTAATTTTCGGGGATTAGACACCAGCGGGGCAGTCGTGTTTCTGGGAGCTCAGGACTGCTGTCAATACATGCGACCATACACCAGAGAACCCGAGTCTGCTTGCCCGCTTCCCAGAGCGGTGCTGGTCCCCTTGGGGCTCTGACTCCCTTGGCACCTTCTGCGCATGTCCTGTCTAGCACAAGCCTGCAGTGGCAGCGTCAGGGACGGCAGCACCTGGGAAAGGGTTCTTCCTGGTTAGAGAAAAACCATCCTGCTGGCTAGGAACAAGGATCAGAGTTCCCACCACCTAAAGGCAACACCCACCTACCCCAACTGGCAAAAGGAACTGGAAACTAACCACAAATCCAAAGTTGGGACCAATTTAGACTTCAGACTCCATGGGGAAAAAACACAGGAGCCTCCAAGGACCACATGGGCCCCTCTGGTCGTTACTTAACATAAAGAGGAAATTGCCCCACAGACACCCATCAACAGATACTAAGATGCCCAGCTAAAGACGTGACAAATCCCAACGGCCACGTGGGACCAACTCCTTATCATAAAGCAATGGAAAATTTCAAGGACAAAGCAAAGATTTCTTCCTCCTTTCTGTGACTGGTTCAGGTGGGCTTCCACCTGTGGGCCAGAGAACAACAGGAACTCTAAACACAACTACACACGTATGAGCAACACACTTCTAAACCAATATGTATATTTGCGTGTTTTATATACCTTGGCCAGGAAGTACGTCCTCTGCAGGCTGCCGTACTCCACCGACTGAGATATACTAGGGCACGGCAAGCAATCGTCTCTGAGAACAATTATTTCTTCAAAGGGAGAGAACACTGTCCCTCCTTCCCCACCCCCCACCCGCACCTCTGCGGAGAACTGAGCCAGGCATGTGGAGAAATGTCCTATCCAATCGGCTGCCTCCAATACTTGGCTCAGAGATCCAAAAGGAAGACACGTGGCTTACGTGGTTCAGGGCAAGCTTGCAGTGCCCTGGGGTGGGGATCAGCAGTCTTGGGAACAAATTTCAGTTCTACCGTGAACACACTGATGCTCAGTGTTCACTCAGCTCTTATTTACTAAGTGTCTGTTGTGTCCAGGTGCATGCAGGGCACTAGGGTTATGGTGGATGACGAGGTCACTGTGGCCTGATCAAGGGAATACTGGTCTTAGCAAGAACCAAAGAGATGCAGGCCTGGGGAAGTGGTTCAATGTCATGCTTGTTGCTAAAGCCTGGAGTCCTGAGTTTGATCCCCAGCACTCAGGTAGATGTTAGGTATGGCAGTGGCACAGTAATCCCGGAGTCAGGAGGGCCCCTGGGGATTGCTGGCCAGTCAATCCAGCTGATTCAGTGAGCGCCAGGTCCAGTGAGAGATTAAGCCTCAAAAACATAAGGTGGGGAGTGAAAGAGGAAGACGGACCTTTGAGTTCTACAGACATGGGCACACATGTACACCTATATCTCACACACATGCACTTACCCATGAATACACACACGGGGGTGGGTGTTGGAGGCCTGGATATGGTTTGTCCTCCAAGGGTTCATAGCGGAAGACGTGGGAGGCATGGTGGTCTTTTACGTAGTAGAAGTTCACGGGAGATGGTTAGGTCATTAAGATGTCCACCTTGTGCGATTAATGTTCTTGTAGGAACCCAAGTTAGTTCCCTGGGAAAGGGGGGCTGCAATAAAGAGAACAAGCCCTCCCCACCCCGCTCTCTGCCTTTTTTGTCTGATATGCTCTCCCCTTTCTCCATGTGTTACGTCCAGGATGCCATCCATCATGATATGTTGAGGGTAGGAAGCCAGCACCAGAGCCTGGGCCACGCGACTTGGATTCTATAGCTATAAGCCAAAAACGAACAAACAAACAAAATCTTTTCTTTACAAAGTCCCTAGCCCTGGATAGTTCAATATTGAAATGGAAAAGTGGTTACTGAAGGGAGGTAAGTACCTAGGAAGGGGGTCAATGTCAGGATGCAGGAGGCTGTCACAGATGCTCTGATTTTCAGTGTGTTTCTATGGATGGCCTGAACCTTGTGGCACAAGTGAGCCCCAAGAAGCCCAGGCAGACACCGATCACCATGATTTGCAGAGATGTTGCTGAAAGCCTAGGAGGGAAGCAGCTGGTCAGAGAGCAGCCACAGGCAGAGTGGGGCTGGAAGAGACCTGGAACGGCCTCAACAGTGCCCCATATTTAAAGTATTCCGTTCCACCTGGGCCTTTTATGTTCTTGGGAGAGGTCCATTCATGCTGTAATTTTGCTCCTAGTTTTTGGGGAGAGTTGGAAAACTAGCTGTAGGGTTCAAGGTCCTGTTGCTCGTCTTTGGACCTAAAAATAATCAAACTCACTCGTGTATGGAGTTTAGCCCACGTTTAGCTGATGGGTATGGCCCCATGGCTAAGGCCTGCCTAGCCCAGTGGAGCAGAGAGCCATGCAAAAGGCCTGTGTCTAACAGTGGGGAATGTGATGTGGGCATGAGAGTGAGCTGACAATGGGAAGGGAGGGTGGCTGTGAGGGGACATCACCTCGGAGCAGACACTCTAAAGATGTGACTAGAAATGATGGCATGGGAGGCCCAGCACGCAGACTAAAATCACCCACAGAAGCTTTTAAAATGGACTCCTTTGTCAACCAGAAATTCTGATGTCATTGATCTCCCTTAAAGTCCAAAAACTGAGCTGGGGCAGATGCTCAGTGGTTAAAGCACTTGCCGTGCAGGTGGAAAGAGTGGAATCCAGATTCCAATCTGAATACACGACCGGGGGATGTGGTGGGCTCTATATAACGTCAGCCTTGGAAGGCAGAGACAGGGGAACCCCAGAGCAAACCAGCCATATCATATTGGGGAGATCTGGGTTTGATCGAGAGACCCTGACTCAATGAATATGGTGGAGGAATGGTTCCTGACATAAACCTCAGAGCACACAGACACACACACACCACACACACACATGCACCACACACTCACATACACCACACATACATACATACCATACACACCACATACACACGTATGCATACATACCACACACACACACATATATACACACACACAGAGGCAATACACACCACATCATACAAAAATGGCAAAATTAAAAAGATTCAAACGTTGTTACTTATTTAAAGCTCCCCCGAGATTGAGGATCACCCTGGCTACAAGGGCCCGGATCATCATCAGCTGGACATTTGTCAGGACTAAGCCCACTGGGACCTCCCAGCTCAGAGCCTGCAGGTTAACAAGAACACATTATATGAGAAGTCCTGTGCATCTGGGACATTAGAGGAAGCCTGAGCAACTGGGTTTTATCAGACAGCTACTATTTGTTCTTATCAAGGACACTGCTCACGCCGTGAGTGGATGATGAGAGCGGTGCGCTCGTGGGCTGGAGAGGTGGCTCGGTGGGTAAGGCACTTGCTGTGCCAGCATAAGGAGTCGAGCTGGACCCTTAGAAAAAAGCTAGGCACAACTCAAGCGTGGTGGCATGCGCTTGCACTTTTAACCCTAGCGCTCAGGAGGCAGAGGCAGGGAGATCCCTGTGAGCTCGAGGTCAGTGTGGTGTACATAGCAAGTTCCAGGCCATCGAGGGCTACAGAGCAAGACCCTGTCTTTAAAACAAAACAAAATAAAAAACCAAAAAATGCTTAGGCATGGCAACGTGCAGGGAAGGCAAAGATAGAGGGGTTTCTGGAGCGGGATGGTCAGCCAGTGAGAGATCCAGGCTCAAAACACAAGAGGTGGGATGACTCAGGTAAGGACACTTGCCGTATAAGCCTGCAGCCTAGTTCGATCCCTGAAAGAACAGGTGGAAAGAAAGAACCAAATCCCCGAAGTTGTAACCTCTATAATCGCTGTGACTCAGGCACGTACACACAAACACACACACTCAAGCATTAAATAAAAATAAATGTTAAAAAAAGAATGTGGGGGTAGAAAGACGGCTCAGAGGTTAAGAGCACTGACTACTTTTCCAAAGGACCCAGGTTCAATTCCCAGCCCTCAGATGGCAGCTCACAGCTGTCTATAGTTCACTTCCAGGGGATCTGACACCCTCGCATAGACATACATGCAGGCAGAACACTAGTGTAAATACAATAAAAATAAATCACTAACAAAAACGAATGGGTAATTTCTGAGGAACGACGCTTCAGATTGCCCTTTGGCCTCCAGATGTGTGTGCACACGTGGCAGGTGCACCCATGCTTATGCATTTGCACACACATGAACACATAAATACGCAAACTGAACAAATCAGCTCTAGCTATGCATCAGAAAGTTAGCCCCTGCTGGGCACTGTGGAGAATGGAGAGTAACTACGCAGAGCAGGGAGGGGCAGACAAACGGTGTTCTGGCAAGTGTGAGACTCTGTGCAGAAATGCAAAGAAATGGGACTGGGTCATAAGGATGGGCTGGGCTGGGGTGCATGTAGTACATGTACAGAGGCACAGCATTCAAAATGGCACCGCACCATCTGAGCATAGTGGCACACATGAGTAATCTCAGTCCTAGGGAACTGGCGGCATAGGGGTCACAAGTTCAAGGTCATCCTTAGGTGTGAACCGACCGTTGAATCTAGTCAAGGCTATAGGAGACCTTGTCTCGGCCTCCCACCCCACCCTGCTGCCAACAACTACCACTAAACAAAACAAACCCCCAAAGAACTGCTACAACCAGCTGTGTAAGTACAGGTGAATGCATGAATTGGTTTGTTGAAAGGGAATTTAGAGAGAAGTTAGTAAGCATTGTGCTATCAACCTCTAAAAGAACGGCGGCCCTACTTCTGAGAATCACAAATCAGGAACTAGACAAGGCTGGCCCCTCCTTCCCTAGGCACTAATCCTAGGAGGTAGCTGGGATTTACCCTCACATCCCCTGCCGTCTCCTCCACAGACCTGAGCATACTCAACCACAATGCTGGAAACAAACTTAAAGAGGTTGATTCACACTGTAACACCTGGTTCTGATGTGGGGCTTCACACACAGCCCACACTCACCAGCCAGAGTGTGTGTGTGTGCGTGTGTGTGCGTGTGTGTGTGTGTGTGTGTGTGTGTGCGCGTGCGCACAGAGGCCCAAAAGCCAGATGTCTTCCTCAATTGCTCTCCACCTTATTCACTGAGGTAGGGTCTCTCAGATGAACCTAGCCTAGACAGCCAGCTTGCTCTGGGAGTCTGTCTCTGCTTTCTGAGTACTGGGACTGCAGGTGGGTCACCATGCTGGCTGGCCATTTCTGTGGGTTCTGGGGATGTCAACTCTGGTCTTCATGATTGCATGACAAGGGCTTTCCCTGCTGAGCTATCTCCCAGACTTCCGGCCATCCTTAGCCCCTTCTGACCCCCTCCACTACTGCTGCTGGACACAACTCCCTTTCTTGCATCTAGGGGTGACCACATTATTAGTCTTGGAACTGGGGAGACAAGAGGCCAACAGACAAAAAGCCAAGACAGGAAGAAAAGCAAAGAAAAGATTGAAAACACTCCCGTCTGTCTTTAATGTCATTGTGGAAGTGCAGATTGACACCAGAAAACCACCGCCGCCACCAGACGGCTTGCTTGATGAGAAAGAGCACACACTTCTTAGAACAAGGGCTCAGTGTGTAGCCCTGGCTGGCCTGGAACCCGCGAATCTCTGTCTGTTCAGATCCTGTTACTTACGGGCAAAGGAGGCCAGCACCCTTCCTCTGCAGCTCCGCCCCCATCTGCTTTATTTGCTCATCTATTTGCTGTTCTCTCAAGCGTTTTCTTTTCAAAGGCAGGGCCAGGGCTCTTTTACTCTGGGTCTCTCTAAACCACGTGCCTGGAGGTTTTGTTCTCTGTGTGTGAGGTCAGAGAAGAAGGCCGGGTGTCCCCCTCTGTGGCTCTCCACCTTATCTACTTGAGACAGGGTCCCTCGCTGAACCTGAAGCTTGGCTAGGCTGGCTGGCCAGCAAGTTCCTGGGATGTGCCTGCGCCTGTCCCCACCAGGTGCAAGCGGCCACATCCAGCTTTTACGTGGGTACTGGGGACCCGAACTGAGGTCCTTGTGCTTGTGCAGCAAGTCTGTTCCCAGTGGGCCACCCCCATCTAGTTCTCGCACTAACTGTGCCACTTTCTTCCTGTCCGTCTCTTCCACTCCCGACTCACAAGCAGCAGCATCAGACAACCTGCCCCACCCCCACCCCGCCCCACTCAGAAGAGTCACCTTTTCTGTTAGTTACCGACAGGGTCTCATGCAGCCCAGACTGGCTTCAAACACTCTAGGTATCTGAGGGTGACCTGGAACTCCTGACGTCACACCTCCACATTCGAAGAGCTAGGCCAACTGAATTGTCAAGGGCTGAAGCCTCAACTCTTAGGGACTTTTGAACCCTGAACACTTTCAAATAGTACGAGGTTTACCAACAGCGGCAAAGAACTTCTATTACCGTGTGCCTTTACTTTCAGAAGACAGTTATGAGCTAATAAAAAATCACATAAGGATATCCCTCAAGTGTATTTATAGTCAACAAATCTTGAGTTTCATAGCAGGTACGAGGGCTCAGCCAGACTTCTCCAGGCTTCCACATCAACAAAGACAGAAGGCCTGGAACGAGCGGCTACTTCTAAGAACAGACAGAGAGGAGGGAGCATAGCATAGCTTATGAATTAGTCCAATGCTCTTTCCAGTGCAATTTGATACAATCTGGACATGACCTTGCTGGCCCAGGAACCTCCAGAATCTAACCAGATGAAGGAGTAAGAGAGGTGAATGTTGCCAGGTCTGGTGGCCTACGCTTTTAACCACAGCCCTTGCTTGGCAGGTGCAGGAGGACCTGAGATCAAGGTAACCTGATCTACACAGTGAGTTCCAGAGCCAGCCAGTTCCAGGGTGAGAGCCTGTCTACCCATCTTTAAAAAAAATGAAAATGAGATCAATTTTTAAAAGTAAATTTTATCTTGGGTATGTTTAAGTTTGACCCAGGTGACATTTGTTCAAATCAACTGCTTTCTAAAACTAGTAACATGTCTTGGCCTGTGAGGGTGAATTCAGGTGACTGCCAATGTCACATGATCTAGAGACGCCTATGAGACACACCACTGGGTAAACTGAGGTGGGAAGAGCAACCCTAAATGTGGGCGGCACCGTTCTAGGGGGAGGGCCTGGGCTGAGACGGATGAAAAGGAGAAAGTGGCCCCAGCCTCCACTGCTCTCTGCTGCCTGACTATGGACAAGTGTGACCGCCATGCCTTCCCTGTCGCCAAGGACTGTACCCTGGAACTGTGAGCCAGGATCAACCCTCTGTCCTCAGGTTGCTTCTCTGGGGTGTTCTGTCACAGACCAATGCAACCTTCTTTATGTTTCAGTGTTCAGAGGTGAGGACCACATCCTTCCACGACGCACCCAGGGCCAAGTCTGGTCCCATCACCAAACCAAAGCAACAGACGCAAAATTCAAAACTGCGTGGCAGTCGCCAGTCACAGCCAAATGGCCCTTTCTTACATGGACAGGCTACAGGATGACTCACGTTTTCAGGGCTTCCCCGTGAGAAAACAGTTCACAGTCACTTGGGACTTAGACACAGCACCCAACTGTGCTCCAGTTATGTGGAGTGGCACCTTTACGTGATGGTCAGGCACCCCAAGAGTTTCATAATCTCAGGTCACTTATCAGCAGAGCAAGGAATGGGATTACAAACAAGGAGTTCTTTCGTAGCCTGAAGCCTCTGGGTTTGAAGCCTGTTTGGCGGGACCCCGAGCTGATTTGTTCTCGAAGCCTCTGTTTTCTCAGCTGTAAGTTAGCACCTGCCTATAGTTCAAGGACAAGAAATAGCAAGGGGAAGTTCTGGTCACTGGACGAGACTTGTTCAGTCCTACTCTGTCATCAATAATCACTGTTCCCATCTGAAAAGAACATCCCAGAAACACTCTGGGAAGTGAAGCGTGTCCCACAGTACAGGTGCTGTGTGGTGTACATGTGTATCTGTTCAGAGTTTTGATTATGGGATGGGTCTGTCTTCTTTATGCAGATGTGTGTGTGTCGCTCACTAGGAGACCCTGGTCCTTAGGACAGCAGAGAGTGGACATGGAGCAGAGTCTTGGATGAGGCATATTTGGAGTGCTCACTCCTTTCAGAGACGAGGCCCTGTTCTTTCCTGGAGATCTGGTATATATGACTACTATTCCAGGGTCCGCAAGTGACAGAACCAAGCTCCCATCTGTGCCCGCTGCGGCCCACTCTCCAAAGCCTTGACTCCCACAGCCCTCAGTGGGCACCCTGAGGGCAAGTTACTGTAACTCCTGGCGCTGCCAGAAGAGAACTAAAACTTGCCTTGCTTGGATGTGATGAGATGGGAGTCCTGCGCGTCTGTAAGAAGGCTGGGGTAGGAACACACACTATCCAGCCACACACAGACTCACCCCTCCCGCAGTCCCAGGCTTCAGTAATCATTAGTAGAACCATCTGCTCAGCCTAATGAAATGTGTAGTCTCCTGTACATATAATTAGTGAAGTCATTTTAATTAATTAAACAAATTAATTAATTGCAAGGATACTGCAACCATTTCCCAGGAACTTCAACCAAATCGTTTATTTTGCCCATGTCTGCTGAGCATCTACTGGGGGCAGAGACCCATGAGAGAGGAGGAAGGAAGCTCGTGGTACCTCAGGGAGAAGGCATGGAAGCCCGGTGTGCAACCTCGACAAACATGCCTCTTCCTCAGGGAGACCAGTCCCCCCTAGCTTTCCCAGCACTGTCTTATTTTAAAATGGAAACGCCATGTCTTTTTTTTTAATTGATATTTATTGAGCTCTACATTTTTCTCTGCTCCCCTCCCTGCCTCTCCCCTTCCCCCTTCAATCCTCCTCATGCTCCCAATTTACTCAGGAGATCTTGTCTTTTTATACTTTCTACTTCCCATGTAGATTAGATCTATGTAAGTCTCTCTTAGTGTCCTCATTGTTGTCTAAGTTCTCTGGAACTGTGGTTTGTAGGCTGGTTTTCTTTGCTTTATGTTTAAAAACCACCTATGAGTGAGTACATGTGATAATTGTCTTTCTGTGTCTGGGTTACCTCACTCAAAATAATGATTTCTAGTTCCATCCATTTTCCTGCAAAATTCAAGATCTCGTTATTTTTTTTTATGCTGTGTAGTACTCCATTGTGTAAATGTACCACATTTTTCTTATCCATTCTTCGATCGAGGGACATTTAGGTTGTTTCCAGGTTCTGGCTATGACAAACAAAGCTTCTATGAACATAGTTGAGCACGTGTTCTTGTGGCATGATTGAGCATCCTTTGGAGATACACCCAAAAGTGGTATTACTGGGTCTTGAGGAAGGTTGTTTCCTAATTTTCTGAGAAATCGCCACACTGACATCCAAAGGGGTTGTACCAGCTTGCATTCCCACCAGCAATGCAGAAGTGTTCCCTTTCCCCCACATCCTTTCCAGCATAAGTTGTCATCAGTGTTTTTGATCTTGGCCATTCTTAGTATAAGATAGAATCTCAGAGTTGTTTTGATTTGCATTTCTCTGATGACTAAGGATGTTGAACATTTCCTTAAGTGTCTTTCAGCCATTTTAGATTCCTCTGTTGAGAGTTCTTTGTTTAGGTCTGTACTCCATTTTTTTTATTGGATTACGTGATCTTTTGGTGTCCTATTTCTTGAGTTCTTTGTATATTTTGGAGATCAGACTGATGTGGGGTTAGTGAAGATCTTTTCCCATTCTGTAGGCTGTTGTTTTGTCTTGTTGACTGTGTCCTTTGCTTTACAGAAGCTTTTCAGTTTCAGGAGGTCCCATTTATTAATTGTTTCTCTCAGTGTCTGTGCTGCTGGGGTTCTATTTAGGAAGTGGTTCCCTGTGCCAATGCGTTCAAGTGTACTTCCCACTTT